>JACFYI010002069.1:1102276-1146803 GCA_014898755.1 Handroanthus guayacan
CGGCATTTGCGTTTCTATGGTCCAATTAGAGCTGCAAATATATATATATATATTTAATTGAAATTAAGTGGTGCGTTTTGGAGTGCTGCTCCGTGATTCATTTGCTTCTGTGTGGAATATGATTGTTAGCTGAGAATTTGCTGCAATGCTGCTTGTTTTCCTTGAAGATTTGTTGTGGCTTGTTCTTAATTTTTAGAATTTTGCTGTTTTTCTTGGATTTGGTGGTAATTAATTACCGGTTGACCTAGACCATATAACTTGTTTAAGCAACGATGCTGACGTTTCAATACAGTGATATTTTTTGAATTAGATTAAGTATTCAGAGTTTTTCTTCTTCTTCTTGTTCTTTCCGTTCTTTCTTCTTTTTTCTTACTCATTTTTCTTCGAAAAATTGGAAGCACTCTCACAAGCATAAAATTTAGTGGTAAGAATATGAGTTATACAATAACCTTTTTTTTTTTTTTTCTGGATTGTATTGAAAATTGTATTTAATGCCGTTGACGTGTGGGACAAAAAACTATTATTGCGTAATCTTTTGTTTTTGGCTGGAGGTGAAAGATGCCAATGAGGTAGCCGATGGGCTAGAATTGACAATTCTGTGAATTTGTGCTTTATATATCTTTGTCGAAACTTAATTGGATACACAATACTAAATCCGTGATTTGCAGGCTGTTCCTCTTTGTTTTGTAGTTCTTTTTTCGGATTTTAGGAATTAATGTGAATTGTTTGAACTAAAATCCATGTGCTGGTCAAATACAACTTGGTATGTCTATTGTAATTTTTTGCTCCCATGCTATTAAATTGATACGGTGATGCATTATTTTGTTGCCTTAGAAAGATCATTTTCACGAGACCAAATTATTTTCCAGGTCCAGAAAAAGTCAGTAAGTACTTTAATGTACAACTGATGAATGCATGATAGAATAACAGAACATTTGTATAGACACATCTTCCGGCTCATTAAAGACAGTTTTTCTGTATCTTCATATTTTCATGTCTTCGTTCTTGTGGTTGCACATGAGGTCCAAGATAATGGGCGATTACCTTTTCAATATGATTGTACTGCTGAATTCTGCAAGGGGGTCGCCTTTAAACCTTGCTATGAATCCCTTCCTGGGTGTTTTGTTGCACACTAACATAATTGTGAAACTTTGAGGTTTTTGCGGAAGAAACTTGGGGAACTTGTTCATTTCATATATGATATATTGTAACTTATTACTCTCCATAAAAAGTTCTGCGGCTTTGTCTGAATTATCGAATGCCTGCCAATGATTATACCTGTAGTATATTTTTGTCAAACATGAACAAAGCTGAGCTCTGAATTACTATCTGAACTCTTAATATTCATTTCCAATTTTCCATTGAATTTGAAGTTTGAAAGATTGACATGCTTGCAGGCATCACTTCCTGTGCACCATATTGAACAAAAAACAACCACTGTACAGTTTCCTTAGATGTATGTTTTAATTAGTCTGCTCAATGTGGATAATACATTTAGTCAAGACCATTTTTCTTCGTTGTCTTTGTATCTCTGCGGCTCCTCTGGTCTTGTTGTCTCCTCTTGATTCATGATGTGACAGCCATGAGATTAATTTGGTCTTACTTTATTGTTGCCTTCTGCTTTTTTTTTTTTTTTTTTTTTTTTTTTTTTGATTTGTTGAATGACTTCTGTTCCTTTTTCTCAGTGCCAAAATGAACATAGTGTTCTGGTTTTGCCTGATGGAGGAAATCCTAACCTGCAGTGTGAGGCCCCCTTAAATATCTGTTATGTGGAGGTTCCTAATTTGATGAAAAGCAAGATGTGCTTAGATTTTGAACCTAATTTGCAAAATGGTACCAACCTGAAAGTGGACAAATCGAATAATTATGCACCATGCGTCTTGGATGTTGATATTGAGAAAGGAAAGGCAGAAAGCCCGAAGGTCAATGAAGAATCTGTTGCCAATTTAAAGTCTGATGATTCCATAGCAGTAAGCCTCTACACTCTTGTTATTTGTTACTGGTTACTCATGCTTTATTTGTCAAAAGTCTTTGGTATGTTACTTTATAAACAATGTTTTGTTATGCTCTCACCAACAATGAAGCTTTCCTATGATGACATTGAATTCTGAATCCTGAACCCTGAATCCTGCCCTTTTATGAATAAAAATTGATGGATAATTATTCTACAGAGGGCATTTCAGAGGGAGATTTGCTTACAGATAGGAGGAAAACTCATGCAGCTGCTGATGAACCATGGGACTGAGTTACCCAAGTTCACTTCAAGAGGTAGCTGAGCAGACACATCCATTCTGATATCTGTTTCTCAGTGAATCATTATATTTCAATTGTTGGTCGTGTTCCATAGGTTTTATGCATACAGCATACATGTTTCTCAGATGGTTAAATGCCTAACAAGTTATATGTCTAATTCACACCATTTTTGGGCACCTTGTTCTGCTTATTTGTCTTGATGACTGCCTGTGCGTTAATAATGTGAAGGGAATGGAGCGAGAACCAAACTCCCATTATTCACTCAGCATACACTCATTAGCATGTATTAGTAGTAGTGTCACACCTGTATGCAGAGAAATAAAGATGGAAAATTTTGAGGGTGGGGGCTGTTCATGGCAAATATTGATGGATTTATGAATGTTTGGCGTCCATATAATTCAAATGGGGCGGTTAATGATTCACTATATTGTTAGGCTTTCATTATTAGAGGCCACAGATGCCAAACTTGTAGAAAGCATGCTTTTTGCTGAGCCTTAACCATCATAGATTAATGTTATCAGATAATACATTCTTCTTCTCCATATGATAATTGCCAAAATATATGCCGTGCAACGAGATTCTCATTTAACAGACATTGTTTATGATGTGTAACAGATAAGTTGGTGGCAGATAGAGTCCATGATACGCTTACAAATAGAGCAAGGAAATACAAGCGATCTCACTCATTCAATTCAAGAAGAGTCGTCCTCCTGTTCTCAGTCTTGTAAGCTCAAACCACACCCCATACTTCTTGAACAGTCTCAGCTGTACACTTTAGTTTTCAAGGTCCAAAATGAGTTCAAAAAAATCAATTTATTACAGAAAAAATAAAAATCGAGATATGCTAAAGTAGATAAGATAAAAAAAATGGCACAGTCTCTCCAGAAGCTAGTAAAGAAAATAATAAAGATTTTCTTTCTTTTCTTTTCTCAAGAATCAGAACTTGTTTATTTTCTTGATATTTCTAGCCTTTTGTCCCTAGAGGCTATGAAGTACTTTCGGCTCTGCCATTTACGTGATGACCAAAGTCGTTTGTATTGTGCGCATATCATATAATACACAACAAGGTCATTGAAATGTGTTTTTGCTTGCTTGCTTGCACCCGCCACCCACCCACCGTTCTCTTTGTTTGTGGCGCGCATGCATGATTTTGTGTGTGTGTGTGTGTGTGTGAGAGAGAGAGAGAGAGAGAGAGAGAGAGAGATTCTTGAACTCTCAATTTGCAGGTCTAAACTGCATAATACCATCGCTCTTTTGCTTTATTTATCAACTTGAGATGCTTGCCATTACTGTCCTTTGCATGAAACTCAATAACAAATTATCTTTTTCCTTCTCAGGTCTAGCATGGGAACGATTATTCTGATATATCTGACACTCCGAGTGAGGCAAATCACCGATGGATCTGGTAATGTTTGAAATATTTGCTTCTGCCATCTTATTGCAATCTTTAAGAATCTCTTTAGGAACAATAGCCTTCTCTTCCTCTTTGTTTGCGCTTGCTATATTTCTATGTTTTTTGGGGTTCTGCATTGTAAGTTTTTCATCAATGTATATATCAAAGATCTTGAACTGCACGTAGTCGTTCTGATTGGTACTTCTCTTGTATACAAGTTTTCAGTTTACGTCTTAATCATCAATATAAGATTTGCTGAAGAAGGCTTTTTTGGCCAAAATTAAATACTACTACATTTTACAACCGTCAGTCGTCAGGTTTCTTTTGCAAAACATGTTTAATCTTCAATGTCATTTGATGTATACATGATAAATTTTTAATGTTTAAAGTATTTTTTCATAAAAGTATTTGATTGTATGAGCAATACACTTGGCATGTATTTATGTGATAGGATAAGAGATAAAAACATATGATCTATGTTTTTATTAATATTTACTGAAAAAATCAAAAGCTTGAAAAGCACTTCAAGGACGTTTTCACTTTCTACCCAATTTTGTTTCTTTAATGCAGCCGTGGAGGCCGGGGCTATGAAATTATTGAAAAAATTGAAAGCATGAAGGATTATTTTCTCCAATTGCAGAGAATTACTTTTATAACAAAATTCTGAAAATAGAATAAAGATAACACCTTAAAAAAGTGCGAGATTATAAGATAACGCCTTTAAAAAGCGATTATTTACTTCCTGTATTCTCACTCTCCTCTCTTTTCCCGATTTGTTCTCTCCAAACAAAACAAATAAGCTTGGAGCTTTTTAGTTCTCTGATAAAATAAAACCATACAAACTAAAAGAAAAGTAATAGACATAAAAGACACCGTTTCTACGTTACATCACATTCTCTAAGCTGAATTAAGGCACATAAAGTGAGAACTTTCAACTTTCAATCCTAAAATTCAACAAAAGAAAAATGAGATTAAATACACACACTAATGGAAAAATACAATTTCCAAAAATTTGAATCTAAACATTTAGAAGTGAAATTTAAATTAATCTTTTCCCTAAAAACTTCAAAAAGATTGACACTGTATGTCATCAAAAGATTTCAAGCATGTATAAAGAGTTCTAATAATTTTCCCCTCCCCTGTACCTATTAGTTTTCCTCTCTTCGGTACAAAAAATCTCTAGCATGCACAGCCTCCCCCTTGCTGCTCCGTCTGTGAGGCGTTTGAAGTGGGCTTCAAGTTCACATCAACCATATCCTCCTGTTTTGTGGACGAAAGAGTTTCCATTCCTGGTAATGCAGCTGCTATTTTCCGGAATAGAGGCTGCAATATGACTTGCATTTAGATGCACTTGTTCCAAATCAACTCCAAATTTGACGAGTTCTCTATTTGAATATATGTTTCAGTTGATAATTACCTCAAAATTTTCCGTAAGTTTAGTGTAGTTATTGAAACACTTATTGTAGTTTGAGAAATTATAATAACACTCTGAGTGTTAGATTAATAGGGACTTTACTTGTGATATGTAGTTCATATTTTAGGACTTTTATGAGGTCTTTGATTGTAATTTCAAAAAGGTTTTGCTGAGTTTTCTTTGTTGTTGTAGTTTTCTAAATTACAAGGATTGTTTTTATAATGAGGCCAAACATAATGGGGATAGAGATGAATTATCCCTTAAATATTTCTTTGTAAAAGTACATGTTTGCCTGCCGATATGCATTCACACAAGAATAAAAGATGAAACATACCCAAAATGAAATTAGAGTTGTAGTATGGAGGTAACATACCTTGATATTGAAACCTGCCTTGGCACTAGTTTCTATGAACATGACACCAAATTCGCGGGCCTTGGCATCTCCCTCTTCTATTGAGACTTGCCTGTAGAAGCAACCCACAAGAAAATATCATTAGGTTAGATCCATTCCAAGAATTGAAAATGAACATAAACAAGCTTAATTCTCAATTATAAAGTGCATCCCCCATGTCCGTGTATCTCGGCCACTTTTGTTCCTTTCTTTTTGCTCCAAGGGAGCAGAGAAAGCAACTCAATGGATATTAAAGTCTGTCTCAAAGGAAGGAGATAACATCTTCCTCTTGTCAACAGGTCTATGAGCAAAGCACTCATATAAACCACAAGGAGAACACCAACAGGAATTATTGAAACAGCGAAGTGATGTTGCATCCGTCAGGCCACCAGATGAACAGCACAGAAAGTGAAACATAGTCTATCTTTCTTCTTCCCTCACCTTTTATCAACAAGGTCGGTTTTGTTCCCCACAAGAACAATAATAACATCACTGCCTCGTTCAGTTCTCACTTCCTCGATCCACTTTGATGTGTTCAAGAATGACTGTCGATCTGCAAAGGGAGTGGTTTAGCAATGACAACTGAATAGCACAAGTTTTACCAAGCGAAAATAACTAAAATGACAAGAATTCCAGAAATCATAAACGGAGTTTAGTTTCAAGTGTCCATCACTTACTGGAAACATCATAGACAATCACTGCAACAGAGGAATCCCTAATGTAGCTAGGAATAAGACTTCTGAATCTCTCTTGACCAGCAGTGTCCCTGTCACCATAAGGAACATATGTTTTTTCAAAATGGCACAAGAAAAATTTTCTATAGAACCATGATTGGCTATCCAATACCACTATCATTGTAATCATATTACATGTCCAGGAATTAAGTGGTAAAGACTATTCTATCCTAATATTTCTTCCTGTAAGTATTATTTCTGCTGATTCAAACCAACAATGTTTCTTCACTTGAAAACAACTAAATGAAAATGATTTCCGCAAGAAAATGAAAACTAATTGTAATATATTACCAAAGCTGTAAGCGAACTGTTCGATCTTCAAGGTACATGGTTTTTGACAAGAAGTCGATGCCAATAGTGGCCTGCACATAACAATATTGAAAAGAAAGAAATTAATATTCATTGTTTATACAGCTATTAAAATCGATAATTCTCTAGAATCATCCTCCGTTGCATCAGATAAGTACAACCTAGTTACACACAGAAAGAGTACAATATTCTTTCAACATAAAAAATTAAAATAAAATCATCCAATAAAACAGTAAAAATAATTCTTCATTCATGTCATCATTTTCTGAGTCAAATAGCTGCAGGATTTTTCAAACATTCTACAATTCCAAATCGGGGTGACGCGGAGATCAAAATATAATATTCAATTTGATCAAAGAAGGAAGAAGTAGAGGATTGAACAGAAAACACCCAAGCTTTGCGCCAACGAATTCTTAAATTGTCCTTCACATCTGCCGAAACACCTATTTCGTCCAATTCGTCGTACTTCATCCATAACCGTGATCATTATACAGATTAAGGAAAAACAAAAATTGCAGAGACAACAGAGAGTGATAATCAACCAAATAAATTAGAAATTGAAAGGAATACGTACAAAATAATCGAAACACTCACACCCACACATTTATATACATAAAAATATTTATATATATATATATGTATGGAAATATAGAAATACCTGATAGGTAGTGTCGAATTTATCGTACATGAACCGAGTGATGATGCTGGTTTTTCCGACGGATTGATCACCGAGAAACACCAGTTTGTACTTCGCTAATGGTGACACCACCGCCATTGGAGTAACAGTGCGTATTGAAAGAGACGACGATGAAGAAGAAGAAGAAGATCAGATCTGAATCTGCGAAGAGAAGTTTGGGAGAAATTTAAGGAAAAAAGGAATATTGAGAGGGGAGAGATTAATGGGTAAGTAACGTATTATTTTGGATATATGGAAGAAATGGTTGGGAATGAATTGCGTTGTTTATGTTATGTCATGCAATGCACTTTTATACTTGAATTTCAATTCCTTCGCCGCTCACAAACGCGCCAACCATAATGCTCAAGTCAAGCCCCTGGGCTCTAAGGCGGTGTTGATGCCTTCCAAGTTAAATGATTTTTCTTTCTTTCTTTCTTTCTTTCTTTTTTTTTTGGTTTGAATTTTATTAATCTTAGCATTCACTACACACTCTATGCGTGTGCATGAAATAAGTAAATATAAATTATACACAGTAAGATATGATATATAGTATGTGTATTTAATATTTAGAATATATAATTAATATATTTAACTTAATTACATATATAATATGATGTGTAATAAATTAATGCGTTATGGGTGATTATTAGAGTAAATTAAGATTAAAGGTATTCTAAAAAGTATAAATGAGAATGTATCATTAAAAAGTATAAACGTCTGTTGGTTTTGTTCTCTCTCTTTTTTTTTTTCTGTTTTTGTTTTTTTATTGACATTTGATGCTTTGCTTGTTTCATTTATTTGGGTGTACTTGAAATGCCCTTTTTTTTCCTTTTTTTTTTTTTTCAGTCGACATGTCATTTAAATTGTAAGATTATACGTGACGATTCGGGATGACAGCAAGTTGATTTCCAAGCATACATAGCAAGATTTAGGATCATCAACTAAAATTTATATGGATTAAAAACAAAGATCAAGAAAGAACTCGCTCTGATCAGTTCACAGAGGCCAGAACAAAGAAGCTTTCGCCCTTTCTCCTGTAGACTCAACTCGCCGGGCATAGATAAGACGAGGAGATCAACCAATTCTAAGTCAATCTCACTCCCGATCTTCTGGAGTTAATCCCAAATCAATGGCTAATGCTGGCTCCGTAAAACGCTTACAAATTATAGCTCCAAGTATGGTAGGAGGGACTAACATGCGATTTTCTTTAATAAGAGTGGGTTGCTCCTTCTTGAACATACTTTTATAATTTATAGACATAAAAATCACTATGGTTTTAAAATTAACATCAGTTTAACTTTCCAAATATGAGAAAAGTTTGTGACAAAAAGGATTAATTATTTACATATTTTATAAGCATATCTTAATTTTTAAAAATTTGAAATTTCAAGCCGGTTTATTACTGTTAGATATAATGTAATACCTACACATTCATTCACACACACACACGCACGCACGCACATATATCAATATAGAATACACAGATATACATATAGAAAGAAATAACTATAGTACAATATTTTAATGAGCTGTTTTAGAATTTGACAATTAAAACATATGACCATTACTTGTATAAGACTTGACAACATAATACTTTTCAACTACGCGTGGAAGTATATTACAATGTCTGAGCTAATCCAATGACTTGAGACTATTTTCTCAGCTCTATCCTAGGTTACAACACAAAATATTAGAATTCCATTCGAAAGGTTCCAACTTAATCAAAATGGAATGGAACTATTTTGTAGTTTCAACTTTCAACAAACCATTTACGTAAGGCATTACATAAAGAGAAGTATAGAACTGAAAAAGCAATGCACTCCATTCATTTATTCTTATCTTTTTCAAAAAAAATGTGCGGATTGACACACCTTTCATTTAAAAGCATTGTTAGAATCTCAAATCGATTAGGCGTATGGGTAATTCTCTAAGCCTCTACATAAATGGTTTCGAACAATCTCACCTCATGAATTAACTTTTAAGTTAAAATCTGTTTTCATGGTGTTGATCACCAATTGCATGTTACTTCACCTCAGAAAATACAATATGATCAAGAAAATCTGATGTAACAAAATCTCACATAACATCAAAAACTACATCAAAATTATCTAGAGAGTTTGAGACCTATAAGCTCAATAAGACTTCATATCAAACATTTTTCTGGGATGGGAACTGAATCTCCTTGGAAAGGAGGAGGACGATGCCGCTCCACTCGGGACATTATATCAAACATCTGGTGATCAATTTTTACCTGTCCATAGCTCATACAGCAAGAAGACAAAGTTACCTCCCAAAAGACTTCATGCTGCTCCATGGAAACTTCGCCCCGGAGCTGGCGGCCGCAGCCTCTCCGCCGCCACCACGGCGGCGGTCCATAGAACCGCGCCGTTGGGGTCCACTAACTGTCCCGCGATCCCTCTTCTCATCCAGCCAATGCGACTTCTTCACCGCTTCCGGATCCTCAACAATGCTCGATTTAGATTGCTTGCTCATGTTCTTCTTCTCTTCCTCAATAACCCGAATAGGAAAAAGATCCAGGTTTATTGACAAAGGGCGTCTCAATGTGACGTACGCTTTTTTGTAGTCCGGCTTGGCAATCAACAACCCGCCACGCTTCTTCTTCTTCCCCTCCATGTTTAGGGTTTGCACCTTCTCCACCTCGAATCCGTACAACGATTCCAAAACCCTCTTTATCTCAATCTGCAACACCAGTTCAGCAGAAATACCATATATTAGAACGAAAATAAGGAACAATTTTCTCTGCAAACAACAATAATGGCACGAAATCGAAACTCTTTCACCTTGGAAGCGGAGGGGATGGTTTTCAGGGCAATTTCAGTAATGTTGGAAAACGATGAAGGCATGAGGAGCTTAATCGGTAGGTTTGCGAAGTTTACGACTCTTCTTCCCAATCTGCTTCCCATTTTCACGCTTGTCAGATTGCTGAACTGTTGATTTGATGGATGAGTCGAAGCTCTTGGCTATGCCGGATTCTGTTTCCCAGGAGTGCTGCTAAAAGCCTTGAAAGGTTTAAGACTGGGCTTGGGCTTCTATGACTACAAAAAAAAAAAACGAGCCCTTCTGATTTATATTTGGGCTTATCTTATGAGGGTCTAGTACACAATTTAGATACCAAATTTAGGACAAAAAGAAGGTTTCCAGCCGAAGAATATTTTATAAGATTTTCCAGAATTCCTCCAAAAGTAAATAAAAATATATTTAAAAATAATAATATCCAAACATAAACAAAATATATTTCGAATAATAGTGTATAACTATTTTTTAGTAACTTTTTGAGAGAAATGATTAATATATGCTATATATTCAATTCTTACATCAATACATTAGATCAATAATATTCAAACTCAATGACTTGCAAGAAAATTCTATCAAAGCTATTGCCTATTGTGCAGTAAAAAAATCAAACAAAGTTATTATTATTCAATAAAAGAAAGATCTACATGCATTCAGTGAGAATTGAACGGTGAGGCCAATATACATTAATTTTATATCTTGTTTGCCGCTTCACGGCACAAGAAATATTTTCCTTTTTGTTTTTTTCTTTCTTTTTTCTTTCTTTTTTCCTTCTTTTTTCCCATAAAGATAGGAAAAGTGAAATTGGAATTACACCCTCACCTACCCTGTGGAAGGGAAGGCATTGTCACTTTAATGTAGGTGAAAGAAACCCGGAAAATGTTATTAATTGATCACTTATATCACATTTGTCATTAAAAAAAAAAAATTAAAAAAATTGAAAAAAAATTATAGATTCAGGATCTTGCGATCATCCATATATGCTAAAAAATACACACGTTGCACGTCTTAATGGAATGCATTTATCTATTTCTATATTATTAATTTATTATGAAAAAAAGGTCATTTTGCGTTTCTAAATTTATCCTTCAACTACAAGCCTCCACCATTATTTTAACATACAACTACTTCTTCAGTATCATTTTTTAAAAAATATTTTAGATACCACGTGCACAATAACTAGTACGTACTACAAAAAAAATCATATTATAATGATAAGGAATCCAACAGTTGCACAATACATGAAGCATTACGACAAAAATGACTACATCTTCTATCAACCAACAAAGAAGAAGGGTATTAAAGTAATAAACTCGGATTATTGTACATTATGATACACAGTATCATGCTCGATAGAATCGAAACCTCAATAAATACTCTAATGAAATACTAATGACGAAAAGCAAAATAATGAGAATGCCCTCTTCAGCATCCTGGTCCTATGAAGAAAAAGTTGGCTCCTAAAAAATTCGAACTATATGCCTCATCATATGATGTTTGGTACAGAGTAATTTGAATGAATGATGTGTAAAATAACCTGATTTACCGTTTGTCCTGATGTTACAGTCTACTTTGAACTCAAATTTCCTTCTTTTTAACACGGTATGGGTATTTTTGGTAGATCGATATGCTAGTGACAACCAATGGGAGAGCCACAAGACAGTATGGTGAAGGTGGTTTTCCATCGAAGATGAACTGTAGCAGTGCAGTCACCAGAAGGGCAGAAACAATGACAAATCCCTGCATACATGAGGAGTTAAATAAAAACATCAGCAGAATGATATATTTGACTCTTTCTTTGGCTACTATAATACTATTTGTGCTGAAATGTCAATGGGACGATGGCTTCTTCATGTTTTGGAGACTATGAGGATGTTTGCAAGAGTATTTGCTTTTTTAAAAAAGTAACAAGCTGTAGAAGGAGAAAGCTGCAGTAATAGTTGAAAATGTCTGAAAAATAAAAGTTAAATGAACCAAAATGCTGCGGAAGTTGGGTGAGTGTTGCTTTTATATTTGACTTTTTACGATTCTTCTTGTTTATGTCTTGAGAATCAAGAGCAGAAACACTACTTCCACTTTCCGAACATTCCAAAATGGCCTTAAGTCATTAATACATACCATAATCTATTGTTTCAAATCGGAAAGCCATTAAAGGCAAGATGGTTCAGTGGCCATTGATTCCATTTCCCAGTAGGTTTCAACTACGAATGTGTATTATTTCGCACTTGGCATCAAGGACTTTTGAAAATGGGAATCTAATGAAATCTCACTGTAAATTGAGACAGCGTGTTAATTAGATAATGCAAAACCCAAGTTTTACGATGCTGGAAGCGATTTCTTTGAACTTCAGAGAGATAAAAAACTTTGGGATTGTCAACAAAACCAGGTTTAGCTTTGGAAAATCGATCTATGGCCAGTTCCCAAGTCAAAATCAGTGGGTTCCTCCATTAACGGGTTAAGTATCTAAAACTCACCTTTCGGACACCACCCGCATAACTTGTCACGAGACCAACAAGAATTCCACCAACAGCATTTAGTACCACAGGGATCTGCAACAACAAAGTTATGAAGCTTGGAATAATGTAGCACGAGGAAATATTGAAATATCAAGTATAATCAATTAACTTTATAACACATCCAGCAAGCATGGGGCATTTAGACACACATGCACTCCTAGAAGTAATAATGACAGCGCAGCAGTCCAATATCGATTGCAGATTAACATCTCATCCTGATTTTTAACATAAGCATCACAAGAATCTGGAAGAGTGGAGGACCCAATGCTTGTGCTTAACTGATTATAGTTTAGAAACCATGTACACTGCCTAATGAGATATGGTCGATATAAAATTTACCCATGTCAAAGGAGTCCACCCGTAAAAGAAGCCATGTTTTCTGATGGCTAAACCATCTGGAGACTTGTAAGCGCTGACCAGTAGGCAAAGGCTCCCAATTATGGACATCTCCACTGTCATCAGGTAAGATGCATGCTTCTTGACCTTTGTTAAAAATGATAGACCAGCGAGGGCAAATCGATTAGATGAAGAGTCAAATTATATGGAAACATGAAGGTGTTTTGCTTACTTGAGAAGCCCATTGACACAATGCTGAGGCCAGACCAGAAAGTACAGAAGCTACCAGTACAGGAACAATCCCATAGAATAAAATTTCATCAGGATTATGAGAACTAGATGCTTTACTCGAGCCTTCACCAACACTTAGCAGGACAGCAGCAATTATCAACAAGAACAAAGCCCCAATCTGTTGAATTGACTGCCTCTGCCTGCCATTTTACCATAAAAAGAAGAATAAGAGATCTCAGAAATTCTAATATCAAAAGTTAGCAAAAATTTCCTGAGGCAGCTCCTTAGTTTTGACTTATGATATTGATGCCGCCTTGCACCAAGGGGTCATAAGTGTATTAAGTATTACAAAATAACTCCACATTGAGGAGGGAAATTGTATTTCGGATGTAAAAATACAGTTGCTGCTCCCTCCTGCAGCAGCCATAATTCTAAATAAGGTTGAGGACTCTGATTGGATACAACTATCATGCTGCAAAAATTCTACTAACACACCACCTGCTAGAAATGCAACTTGGTAAAATGAAGTAGTACCTTAATATGATAAATGTAAACAATGCGGTAAAAAATAGTTTTGTCTGATTCAGCATTGAAAATGTGAGTGAATCAAGATTTCTATACGAGATCTGCAACAAGCTATTTTGGAGGGCATAGATAGCTGCTGGCAGCCCTGATGCAGTCAAAGAACCAACCAAAGTCCACTCTTTGAATAGCTTCTTCAAACTTCCATCTTTCGCCAATAGCAGAAGAGCACAAATCACCTGTCACACTTATAGGAGTGACTCAAATTTTGTGAACATCAATTCAAAAAAGGACAGGGAGAAGGCAAACAACGAGAATTACCTTCACCACCTCACATGCCAAAACAGATGACGTCACAATAACTTCCTTGCTGCATCAAGAAGAATATATGAAGCTTAGTATTCTAAGTGGCGAAAAAAGATGTTTCTACCAAAGTAGTTGTCTTTCTATTTCAATCTTTCCTCAACAAGCTATTCCATAATTTAGATCAAAAGTTGACCATTCTACGCTGCAGGTAGATTTATCTTGAGGGTAAAAAAAAGGATCTGGGCTCATTTTTCACATAAATCTGGTTCTGCCAAGTAAACATGTGTTAACAGAGGTTAGGTATAAGGTTAGGAGCTGCTATATCACTGGATCAGTCAGTTTCACCAGACATGATCAACCAACATTTTCTCATATCCAGAGGCATGGTCAAAATTCATAAGTCATAATCATGTCTAAATTCAATTAATTGAACTTCTATTATCATTTTTTACATTAACGCCAAATCCCATGCTTGAAACAAATCCTTGATGGACCATTCTATAAAATGATATCCTACAATCTAAAAGGTGCGACACTGCAAGGCTTCATTCACTCTATAAAAGCTCAATTCCAGCAATTTCCGGCAGAAAGACGGTGGTAAACTACAAACCCACTCCATTCTCTCAAACAAAAACTCTTTTACTTCAGAACTGAACTACATACTTCCCAACTTCACAAGTTAACTAATGGCTCCTTGAGTAGATCTTCAATCTCAATGTAATTCATGTCTTCAATGATAAAAATCTCAGAATAGATGAAAATTTTCTCAAAAAAGTAAAACTTGTCCATGTCAAAGCACAAAATACTCTCTATAACCACACACAAATTGAACAATTACATGCAAATTAAAACACCAATCCATCATATCTTCAACAATACACATCTCGGAATAAAGCCTTAATGAAGAAGCAGTCTTTCTATATCCACCAACAATATTGATCGCGTGTTTCTAATAGCTTATGCAAAATTAGCAACAATGAAATGGACCAAAAAGCAAGTACATAAATAAATATATTAAAATTAAAAAAGAAAAAGAGGAAAGAACCTAGTGAAGCGCTTGGAGATGAGAGGTTGAACACCGTACTGCAGCGTCAGTAGCAAAGAGAAAAGCCACACCTTTGTGGTTGCATTAGATTCCGGGCTAATCGGGCCGGACTTCTGGGCTTTGGACTTTCCGACCGCCATGGACTGCAGATCGGAGATTCCGGGCATTGCAGGAGGAAAAAGAAGAATGATTGTGTTGGGTGAAACTCTTTATTCCTTTTGGAGGAAAAGAGCAAACAAAAACGGTCGTTTATGGCTGCGCCACGGCGTCGTATGACACGAGTATTCTAAGGTTTCTTTAAAAATCTCTCATAATTTGGCAAAAATAAATTTAAGGGAGTAAAGAAATTACCACGGCATATTCATTTTATTTTATTGAATAAAAATAAATTATTTAATATATCAATTTTCGTTAGATTGATAGGTTTTTCACTTTTTATTTACCAAAAGTTACATTTATTACTGTCCTGTTGCTCTACAATATACTAATGGTGCACACTTAATATGTGTGCTTATCTTTTTTTCACAAAATTAAAAATATCTATTTATTTTTAATAATGAAATTTTTTTCTGAATTATTGAGTATTTTTATTTGAATTTATTATATAAAATGACATAATTGAAAGATAAATTCGAGGACAATAAAGTTGGAAAGAAAAAAAATTATAATTGAAGAAAAGAATCAAATGAAAAGTAAATATTAAAAAAGAAAAATATTTTGTTATTATTTTTTATAACTATTTTGTCATAAGGTTATTTTTGTATATTTAACATGATGAACAAAAAAAAAATTACATTTGGCTCTCTTGCTTTATATATAGTATGGATATTTAAATATATTCTCCTATTTTATTGAAAACATCAAATTTGTCAGATATATTATTTCATTATAACGAATAGAAATAAACAGTATATCACCCAAATTTAATTGTTAATAATAACACATGTATAATATGTGTTAAAATCAAAATAAAAATTTGATAAAATTATATACAAATATCTAATAATATACATATCTGTATTAACATATGAATTTTATAAATATACATGACATATATAGATCTCCTATATGACTTAAAAGTCTTGTTGCTAGTTTAACTAGTAAAATCTTAATGCATGTAATTGTGATATGAAAAATCACAATTTGTAATTTTTTAAACCACAATTATATATCAATCGTAATTTTTTAAACCATTATTATATGTTATTGAGATTTTATTAATTGAACTAATGTAATTTTTCAAACCGCAGTTGTATAATTATAATTTCGTAAAATATGATGTTGAAATAGTTATTTATATTAAACCGCAGTTGTATATATTAAATTGTGTATATATTTATATTGAATATATTAATTATATTCTAATTATTAAATATGCATAAATCAAGTCTACATTGTACTTCAATATATATAAAGTTTGTATTAAATATTTCATATACATGCATCAAGTAAGCAAGGTATGTTAGTGTTATCTTATGAAAAAAGAAGTATAAATTGATTATTCCAATTTTACATTTCATAACCACAGCCACTCTCTACTATTTATTGATTAATCTTTTCGAATAGTTGTATTTTATATTTTTATTTATTTGAAACAAATAAAATATATTAAAATAATATGATTCAAATATTATTTTATATATGTGAAACCACGTGCATAATTGTAGTCAACTTAAAAACAAGAGAATGATAAAATTCTTTCTTTCTTTCTTTCTTTTTTTTAAGAGAGAAAACAATTACATTTAATTATATATCAATAGCATTACATAATTACATGAATTAAACACAATCTAGTTCTTTAAATTATCATTTGGTAGTATAGCTGGTTTTATTAGCAAAGAAGAAAATTTCTAACCAAACTATTATACAGTAAAAAATCAAACAAAGTTAATATTTAGTAGAATAAATGCCTTACACGTATTTGGAGGGAATCGAACTCATGACCATGATATCATAAGATCCCTTCCTAATTAATTAAACTACGCTTATTGGCTTTGACCATCACCCATTATATATAGCATAGATTCCATTTTTTTTATTATATATTTTCTCTTTTCAACTTTATTCTTTCTAAAGTTATCTTTCGATAGTATTATAAAACGTAATAAATTCAAGAAAAAATATGCAATAATTAAGAAAAATATCTTTATAAAAAATAAATAAATATTTTTAATCTTATAAATAAAATTCAAATACATTGCCACCATTCTTAATTTCTATTAAAATTTCCAAATTTTAGTATTAATAGCTCCAATTTATCGTCCAAACTAATCCTCTTTACTATAGAAAAATTAAATCTACATGAATAATAAAAGGATAAATTACACTTCACCCTCCAGAAAATGTCAAGATTTGTACTTTTTTCCCTTAAAATGTCTAATATATATTTGCGCCTCCAAAACTAGTGAATAATGTTGCACAGCCTCCCAATGAGCTATTTAATAGAGGTTAATGTACAATATTATTTACTAGTTTTGGGGACATAATTGTATATTAACTATTTTAGGAAAAAAAAGTGTGAAATCTGAATTTTTTTTAAGGGGTGGTGTGCAATTTGTCCTAATATATTTTAAAACACAACATGTGATTTCTTTTGTCCACAAATGAGAATTGGACAAAAAATGCAGATCCCGACACACTGGGTCCCACAAAATACGAATCTTAAATAATAAACAGTGCTTAAACCCTAATTAAATCAACGCAAAAGCGGAATCTTTTGAAAACCCGTTCAAAATCTAACGGCCCAGGTCCTCCAATCGCCGCCTATAATTATACGGCCCCCTCTGCTATTCACCAGCCACCCTTGCCATTTCGTTTCTAACTGCTCTCGCTCTCTCTCTATCCTTGCCCCTCTTTTTCACAGAAACACAGCGAATTTAGGTGGCGATAGATACACACTCGTGTACATATAGAGAGAAGGTGAAGTAGCAGAGTGTAAATAGGCAAAACTATGTGTGGAATTCTCGCCGTGCTTGGTGTCGCTGACAACTCTCAGGCGAAACGGTCCAGGATTATTGAGCTCTCCAGAAGGTATGTATTTTATCGTTTCTGTTTCTGTTTGTTTTGGATTTTGTGGCGCTGGCATCGGTGCATTGCATTGTGCGGTGAGTTTTTCTGGCGAAAATGGAGTATCTTTTATTTATTTATTTACTTTTTCATTTTAAATTTTTTTTTTTTTGGTTTGACATTGTGTATCATCGTTTTATTGATCCATAGTTCTGGTGCAAAAAGTAGGTTATAGTACAGTGGGGAAGATTTTGTTCTGTAATAAACGAATTTGATGTTTGCCTAAAGATTTTATTTCAGAGGTCATATAATTGCTTACGAGAACGAAATTGTTTGTAGAGAATATTGGTTCTATATGAGGCCTGCGAAGACATTGTGTCTTGTTGGCGGATTCACGTGAATGTTGAGGTTTCCTGTTAATCTGAAATCTCTCCAAGCTGTGCTATTTTTTATGCTTCTGATCATTTTCATGGCAAAAGTTACCAATAAGATTTGTGATTTCAGTTGCCTACTGAGGGCTGAATTCTTATTTGCTTTTATTGACTCTTGTTTTGGACAACGCTTAGGATCTCTGTCCCTCTTTGTGAGTTCACTTTATTAACTACTACCCAGTTAAAGATTATCTCTCTCTTGACCTTGATATGGAAGTAATATCTATTGTTGCATTTACTTTTTCTCCTTTTGGTCATTTCATTGGTTAGAGTGGACTATTATTATGACAACTTCTTTAGAAGGGCAGTGTTGCAGTCTAAAATCATGCCTCAAGCAAATTATTTCTGAGTCTTTGCTCTTTGGTACTTGGAAATTGTAGGTTACGGCATAGAGGCCCTGATTGGAGTGGGTTGCACCATCATCAGGATTGTTATCTTGCTCATCAACGCTTAGCTATTGTAGATCCAACCTCGGGAGATCAACCACTATACAATGAAGATAAAACAGTTGTTGTCACAGTAGGTGAAATCTTCTATGGGAATATTTCTGAGTAGTTGCTTACTGGAAGACGAAATAGTTATCTGTTCTTGCTCAATCTTTTTCTTTGAGTTAACATGACCCCATGTTGAGAGCTCAAACATTCTTGGATTTTAAAGGGCAGCTTCAATCTTTGTTTACTACATCAAAGCATATATTTGCAGTGGCAAGGATATTTGTCAAATTAATTATATTTCTTAGAGATGTGTTGCAATGATTTTCTTGTCCTATTTTTCTTATTATTTTGTTTGTGTTCATTCTGTTATTTCCCGGGGGGGTGGGGTTCTAAGTGAAACTATATATGTTACCTGAAAAAAAGAGTTCCCATTGCATTAGCTTGACAGGGCATGCAATTCATGTATACTTTCCTAGGAAATTGGTGGTGCCACATGATTTCTGGACAATGTGTCACCATCTTTTCTCCATCTTTTCATATCCTGTGATTCTTGAAATCAAACTTTTAAGATATGTAATGTTAGATAGATGTCAGCATGGTACTAGTTTAATGGGCTATTAAGTTTTTCATAAAAATAGGTAGATGGCATTACGGGAGGTCTTTAGAAGCACAACCATCTCCATCAAATTCTTGTTTTCCATTTTTTGTTAGCTTGATAGATCCAGTCTTGAAAACATTTGCTGTTAGCTACGACATGGGAGATGTCTCTGTCCATAAGTCTGTTGCCACTCAAATAATTGCTACTTACATCATAGTGTTAATCAAAAGTTGGCTGAGATCAGTTGTGAAGCATGGTTATACTTGCTTGTTTCCGTGGTAAAACGGTAGCTCGTCTCTTCTTCCTTTTAAGTTTTATTATGGATGCTTGACAGATTTAGGAATTTAACCATGCTTCTTGATCCTCTCTCTTTGTGATTTTAGGTTAATGGGGAAATATATAACCATAAAGAGCTAAGGGAGAAGCTGAAGTCTCATGTCTTCAGAACAGGAAGTGATTGTGAAGTTATTGCTCATCTGGTATGTACTCAAACAATGTACTGAAGTACAAGTATACCACTCTTTAGTAACCTATATATTGTAGGTGTCTTCTGGAATTGTTGAATTAAAAGATCTTAGGATAGATATAGTAAAAATAGTTTTCATAGTGGCTCTTCTACTCTATACTGTTCTGACTCAACTGATTGGTTTCCAGTATGAAGAATATGGAGAAGAGTTTGTGGATATGTTAGATGGAATGTTTTCATTTGTGCTTCTTGACACCCGGGACAATAGTTTCATTGCTGCTCGGGATGCCATTGGTATTACCCCCCTTTACATTGGGTGGGGTCTTGATGGTAAGTGAACCTTTTGCCCCGTATGGATTCTTGATGGCATGTGACTTCTGTAAGAGGATTCTCATATTCATCAAATGTATCCTTGCATCATCTCAAAAAATGTTATTTGCTGTTTGGTTTCATGTTTACCAGGTGCCTTGCTGGGAAAGGCTGCTTGTTAGCATTTTTCTTGTTTCCCATTGAAATAGATCCCATCCGCAGAATTGAACTCCTAACTCTTCCACATGCAATTATTTCAATATTTCATTCTTTGCTTTCTGTATAACAAATTACTGCACTTTTTGCAGGATCTACTTGGTTTGCCTCAGAGATGAAAGCTTTGAGCGATGATTGTGAGCGCTTCATGTCTTTTCTCCCCGGCCACATATATTCAAGCAAAAATGGTATGCATTTTGGAATTTTCAGCCATCAAAGTGCAATATAGTTTATGTCAAATTCTGCCTCCTGTGATAGTGTTGCACTTATTCGCAATCATCACTGTTGTATTGTCTGCTCATTTAGTTGGCGCTGATAAAATGTTTGAGGATTTTAAGATTTATTTTATTAGGTCATAGTTATCGAACAATAGTAGGTAGAACGGTCATATTTAGTCACGCTGCTGAAAATTCTTTGTTGCTGTTATGAAATATAATCCATCCATGCACTTATCGTCTTCATCTTTGTTTGTTTATTTGTGTTTTCATTTTTTTTTTTTTGTGTTTTTTTGTTTTTTGTGTTTTTTTTTTTTGCCCTCAATGTGAGGTGGACTACTCAAAGTACCAAGTTTTCCTTTTGCCTGTATGATATCAGCCTCATATGGCAGGTGTACTACTACTAACCTGTGGCATCTGCCACATTTAGTTGGAATCAGGCAAGGCTTTTGCGTTACTGATGTTAGAATTTGCATACTTGCTTCTTAGCTGGAGTGAGAAGAAGCTGATCAACACGTTTCAACATGCTACTATTCCTCTATTCTTTTGCATAGTCTACTTGCAAGCAGATTCACTGTTAAATTTACACTAATTAGATGATTGTTGTAGGTGGGCTCAGAAGATGGTACAACCCGCCATGGTATGCAGAACAAATACCTTCGACTCCTTATGAACCACTTGTATTGAGAAGGGCCTTTGAGAAGGTTAGCTTGATCAATATTTTGTCCTCAGTGGACTGTTGAATTGCTTGTTCCATGTTGATGCCCTGATGTATTTACATGCTTCTCCAAAGATCATTTTTAGGTTTTTTCTTTCTTTTTTTCTTTACTTGTCCAATTGTTATCACATAGTGCCAGTATCTTATTTTTTTAAATTAATGATTTGAGCAGGATTGATCTTCCTTTTCTAACAGTATCTATTGCTCCTCCTCCTTGTGCTCCATCCCTTTCTCTGCTTTTATAATCCTTTTAGTCTTTTCACATTTATCTATTGTTTCCCCATCGTATTGTTTTTCCTTCAGCTCACTGCCTTCTTTGGTCGGATACATATCTTCTATTATAACTATTTTTTTCAACTCCTGCATTGCCTGAATAAGTGATCTGTTGGCACTGATCTTTGGTGCAGTTTAGGCACACCCATCCTTCAGTGTTTTCCTTAAAATTTTCTCCATGAAGCACACCTCTCATTTTAAATAAGTCTTACTCTGTACAACTACGAGTCACCTTTTGTAATGAAACCTATTAGATACTTTTGCATAACATCATGTTCTTTAAGCCATTGCATGTCACTGACACAACACTCTCTTAAACAATATGTTTCTTTTGGTATGGTGCAGGCTGTTGTCAAGCGACTTATGACTGATGTACCCTTTGGTGTGCTTCTGTCTGGCGGACTCGACTCATCCCTTGTTGCCTCAGTCGCTTCCCGCTATTTGGCTGATTCTACAGCTGCTCAGTGGGGAACACAATTACATACCTTTTGCATTGGCTTAGAGGTAATAACACTAACAGTCACAAAGTCCAAAGCTTTACGTAGTTGCTTTTGAATTCCTACAACAAAGTGTTACATGGTTGTTATGGTACTAATTTAAATCTCTCATTCCAACAAATTTTCATTTTTGACATTTTCATAAACAGCTTGCCTTTCTTTAAAGCAATTCACTGTGTTGATTCCAGATGCAGCAGCAACTATACTAGTAAATTTTGGTATTCTATAAGATATATTTAGAAAATTTTATGTTCATATGTTTGACTTATGTTGTTTTGAACTGAAGGCCAATTTGGTTAAATTTTAGTTCTGGATGGAAGGAGCATGATTAGCTCCCGCTCCTTCTAAATACACAATGTTGACTTCTTTCTTGCTGTGAGGCATTAGTATTCAGTGACACTTCTGTCATTAGGTATCTTTGTCTTACATGCTGTGGAGCTTGTAGGATTCTTTGCTGATCATATGATAACAGTTCTGTTAGGCTGAGTCACAATGAAATGCTTGTGTGATAGATATTAATATGCCAGTAAGCTGCTTTGACCTTTTAATGTATAACTATCTAATTCATCAATATAATATTTTTAACATTCATAAACAAGTTTCAGTTAGATGTGTTCTTTCTGTACATTGTTTTGCCAAGTAATATTTCATACTAATAGCTCCTCTAGTGTATCACTCTTCCAATAGCATATACTTAACTTCTCCCTCAACTTTTTCTCCTGTCAGGGTTCTCCTGATTTGAGAGCTGCCAGAGAAGTGGCAGACTATCTTGGTACTCGTCACCACGAGTTCCATTTTACTGTGCAGGTGTTTATTTCCTACGAGTATGGAGTACTTATTTGCTACCTCTCTTGAATCAGATTGAACTTATTTTCTTTTACATTCTTTTGATTGCTAAATCAGGAAGGAATAGATGCACTAGAGGAGGTCATCCATCATATTGAGACGTATGATGTGACTACCATCAGGGCCAGTACGCCAATGTTTCTTATGTCCAGAAAAATCAAATCTCTGGGAGTTAAAATGGTTCTTTCCGGCGAAGGATCTGATGAAATTTTTGGTGGTTATTTGTATTTTCATAAGGCACCCAACAAGGAGGAGTTTCACGAAGAAACATGTCGAAAGGTATTGGAGAGGTCATTTATTGCATGTTTATATATAACCAAAAGGATTTAGGAGTCTGTTATTAAGTATTTGCTCCATAACTTTTTGAAATAGTTTTCGTCATTGATGTCTGCCTGATTTTGCATCCAGATCAAAGCTCTTCATCTTTATGACTGTTTGAGAGCTAACAAAGCAACTTCAGCTTGGGGCGTTGAAGCTCGTGTTCCCTTCTTGGACAAGGAATTCATCAATGTTGCAATGAGTATTGATCCAGAATGGAAAATGGTAAGATGGGTTTCATGGTCTTGTTGTTTCTTACCTTCAATCCTGCCCCTACTCGTGACAGTATCTAAAACGTTTATTTAGTGGGAGTATGTTGCTACAAACTGTGAATTGTTAAAATTGGTCCAAATGAATTATGGATTGAGTTAACTGACTTTTACATGTGTGGGCTCATCTCTCTATGGGCTTATGCATTCCATAGTAGGGCTTAATTCATTTTTCCTAAAGACTTTTGTTTGACTTAAACTGGCAGATAAGGCCTGATCTTGGAAGAATTGAGAAGTGGATTCTACGCAATGCCTTTGATGACGAGCAGGCTCCATATTTGCCAAAGGTTTGCAGCTTTGCTCTAATTAGATGGTTTATTCGTATTATACGTTCATGCTCTCTGTTGCTTACAATTCCCCTTTTGCGGGTTTCAGCACATTTTGTACAGACAGAAAGAACAGTTCAGTGATGGAGTTGGATACAGTTGGATTGATGGCTTGAAAGATCATGCCAGCCAACAGGTAGACCTATCTCTCCACTTGAGGAGATTATGAATTATCTCTTCACTTCATTCGGTTTTCTCTTGTGTTGATGCATTTATTTGAAAATTTTCTATAATTGACACAGGTGACAGATGCAATGTTAGCCAATGCAAGTTTTGTTTATCCTGAGAATACTCCAACGACAAAGGAGGCTTACTACTACAGGACTGTCTTTGAGCGATTCTTCCCTAAGGTGAGTTATTGCTTATACTTTAGTTTTCTTTTCCCAATCCTTCTTTTCCTTTCTTTTCCCTTTTGGCGGTATTAGTGTAGGAGTGAATGGTGTTACTGTGCGTTTCGTTAAACCTACTTAGAGCATCTTGTATAAAATGTTTCTCACAAGATGCTGTTATCTTAAAAATTAGACTATTTGGATAAAATACCCAAGCAAGATATTAGACCTTGTAGCAATCAGTAATTACAGATTCGTAATTAATATGGTTAAAATTAAAGAAGCACTTGAAGATCTTAAAAATAAGCTAGGAGTTCGTTACTTCTTCAAGTACACTTTATAAGATCTTCATATCTTGTTCAGGAAGTTTATAAGGCAAGTCCTTCTTCTTCTTCTTTTTTTTTTTTTGGGTGATTCTGTGAAGCATATGATGATATCATTGTATAGTAATTGACTCGAACTCATATGCGATATTTATAATCGTTATTTTGAACAGAACTCTGCAAGATCGACCGTTCCAGGGGGTCCCAGTGTGGCATGCAGTACCGCAAAGGCTGTAGAATGGGATGCAGCATGGTCGAAGAATCTAGACCCCTCTGGTCGAGCTGCACTTGGTGTCCACGTTGCTGCATACAACGAGGCAAAGACTTCCGCCGAGAATGGCAGCACAGGAAAGAATTAGAGATTATCACGCTTAAAACTGTTTGGTTGTATCTTTATTATGGAGTCAGAATTCATTTCTTGTGTAATGGTGTTTATCAACCAGGCATGTTCCCCGGAATGACGGGGTGCTACTTCTATCAGTTTCTCGGGTAATGAACTAAGGGCATGTTTGTTTGCATTTTGGGGGCGTTTTTACTTTTCAGGTCCATTTTGCGACTTGATTTCTAATGAAGTCTAAAGTGCTTTAACTGATAAAAAAAATAGTGAAAATACCCAGTAGGGAGTACCAAGTAATGTAGGAATTAATGTCTGATTTCTGGATAAGGATTAAATTGATAAAATTCTTGGAATCTTTTTGTCGAGATGATTTGTTTTTTAAATAGTATTCCCAACTTTAATTCAAAATGTGCGTATATTATAAATAGAACGTATAAATAACATATTTAATCAATTACGTATCATGTAATATAAACATAAAGATATGTCATATAGGAATTCATGCACTTTATTAACGGGTACTCGGAGGGCTATATCCGCATCAGCAATCTTGAGGTTAGAATCTTCAGCAGTACTTATAATAAAAAGGGGCACGTTATTCCAAACAACGACTCCGTGGCCCAATGGATAAGGCGCTGGTCTACGGAACCAGAGATTCTGGGTTCGATCCCCAGCCGAGTCGCTTTTCAATTATTATTTTCTTAATTGAAAAAAGTTTTCTGTAGTGAAAAATAACGATTATTTCCATTATAAAATTATTATTGTAATTTTGTGATTAGCCAAATATCATCATGCACTGTTTTCCTTTTATTAATTTTTTTTTTTTTGAGATAATCATCGTGCAATTTTTATGTATAATTTTATGCCATATATATAGAGACTAGAAGAGGTACACCGCGCATGGCGCGGTACCATGCCCGTCGATTTTTATTTGATAGAAACACAGTATATTATTCTAAAAAATTATAGTGATTTAAAACATTATGAAATTATATATTTTGAAAATTGAAAGCAATCACAAAGAACTAAACCTTTCATATTTTCACACAATAATACTAACTTCATTCCCAAAAACTTCATTGAGTTCTTTAAAGAAGTTATACTAATTTCAAGCATCCCAAAAATGCACTACATGCTCTGAAAATCGTCATTAAAAGCAAAACTCATAACAAGATAAAATATTTGTTGTCACACCATTTTCTTGTCCAAAATACAACAGTCCACTTCTTTATGTGAGTTCACGCCATTTTAAATCCAATAACAAAATTACTACGATAACAATCCCCATTAATGAGTTAACATAAACTTAACGAAATTTGTGTAAAATTATAATTAGATAAAAAAAAAAAGACAAAAAGCAAAAAAGCGTGTTGGCTGAAATATTACAAATAGACCCCTTAACATGCCCTCTTAAGTTCTTCATGAGTTGAACCATCGATAAGCAGGAAGAGATCTTTAAAAAGCTTAAATTTCACAAATAAACTCCGAAATGCACGAAATATATAATCATCTCCCACATTCAAGACACAAAGACGATAAAATGCAAGTTCAAGAAAGCTAAGAAAAATAAATAAGAAAACCACATAAATCTATAAAGATCCTAAGATACAAAATTTGAAAAATAGCAAAAAAGATAGAGATTACATAAAAAAGAAGCTACCTAAAAAACCAAACAAAAAATGCAAATAATAGAGTTGTAATTGGTTCTAGGTAGTCATATTTATAGTTACGCAATAAAATTTATTTGAAAAGACATGTTCTTTAACAAGAGTTATAACTATTCTTTTAATAAAAAATAACGCTTATATCTTAACAATTTAATATTTATTTAATTATCATACAAATTATTCATGAGCCACATGAGAATCGAAAATGAAGAAAAGCATGATGAGAGCTCTATTCCAAATCTAAAATTAGTAGCAACACTGATATACAGACCTTTTCATTTTTATTTTTATTTGTTTATTATTATTATTATTATTTTTTCCCTTCTGTTGTGTTCTCATTTCTCTGATGAAACCATTTTCGATGAGGGTTGTTTGCTTCTAGTTATTGATGCCGCCTCCACATTGTGGCTTGTTCTATAGCATTTATCAGTTATTGGTTTCCAACCAGCTAGTGAAGCGGACCCCATTTCTTCAATTTTTAACTGGGCCCACACAAAATAAGAAACATTAAAAAATAAAGTACAAACAAGACAGCTGATGGTGCAACAGAATAAAGCTATCACAGGAATCGTGGCGTCTTTTATGATGCAACGAACGCTTAAAAAATAGGAAAAATATCAAACATGCCCACGCGCCAAGTTACTGTTCATACGCGCCTTCAGCCTTATATATTGTAGTAAAATATACTAATTCAACTGTTCATCAAGGACAATTTTACAAAATTCACAAATATCATCAAAAGTATTTAGTTTTAGATAGTAAAAAATAAAAATTATACTTAACTTGAATATAATTAACATATAAATAATAATACTTACCTAATAAAATGCTTATACTCAATCTATAAGTACGTTTAGTCGCTTACACATCTTGATACCATAAATTTTCTCATAATAATATTTAATTACCTTTTACACATTAATCATTATATTAATCATGATATTTTCTTATCTTGTAGGTCTATAATTGCTGACTATTATGTAACATTTTTTCATCCTACAATTATAATAATATTAATCATGTAATTAGTCGACCATCCCATGCACGACAGGCAGAAAAATAATGAAAATAAATTCTTGAATTCCACCTATTCTTCTTTTTAATTACAAATGAAAATCACGTTTTCATCAGTCAATCTTCATGCATCGCAACAATCGAATCAGATTTCGACGACTTTTTTCCTTTCTTTTTTTCCTATAATAATGCCCAAAACACGTCAATATCAGCTTTATATATTTGATATTTCTCATAATATAACACCCACTTCTTCTTCAACACAAACACAGGCGTTTCATTACAGAGAAAGTAGAGATTTAGAGCAATGGCAACTCTTAAAGTCCCTGCATGTGTTCCCTCCCCGGAAGAGGATTCTCAGCAGCTCAAAAAAGCTTTTACGGGTTTCTAGGATTTTCTCTATGTGTTTGTTTATTTTGTTTTTGATTTGGATCTGTGTGAAAAAATATTCCATTTGTGGCGATGGGCTTGCTTTAAAATGTGAAAATCTTTCTGGGTTTTCACTAGTGATGACTGATGAGAAATAATTGGATTAATCTGGAAATGTTTTAAGAGTGTCAGAGTACTTGATCATGGACTAGTTTAATTTTGTTTGAATGATCCTCTGTTTATCAGCCGTTCTTTTGATTGCGGACTCGGATTTTTTACCCCCCTTTTTGTTGAAATTTTTGTGTTTGAATCGAGAGTGATAATCATCTAGTATCTGAACGACGTTTGTGCATAGAAAGTATAGTTTTTGGAATTTATTTTGGAATAATTACCTCAACAATAAACACGTTTGCTATAATTACCAAAATACCTTCTGCAGCATATGACACTTAGACCCCTGAAAGTGTAACAAGGGTCTCAGAGGATTTAATTGTAATGCACCAGAGGTGTAATGGTTAATTATGTAAACGACTAAACCACTGGGTTGTTTTGGTAATTATGACAAACCTGAGGGGGTGTTGATGCAATTATCCCATTTATTTCATCAAACTTGGGTTGCAATTGCTTCTGAACTGAAAGTAATAATGTTTAAATTTTGTTCATATGGTACTGAAAGGGGGCTAATGTTCTCAAAACTGAATGCTTTATGTTTTCTGAACTATGTTTGAGGCTTCAATTTAAGGTGTTACATTGCAAGAATTGGCTATTACCATTACACACACACACACACACACTGTAAATTTACCATATCAGAAGTAGTTTTGGAGCCAAGGCTTGTGATATTGGAAACTTAAAAGATCAAAGAAAATGAACTAAAATGTTATTTCTATCTAGTAAGTTATACTGATGAAGATATATATATATATATATAATATAATTCATTTCTGTGTAAATTTCACAGGATTGGGCACAGACGAGGCAGCAATAATCCGGATCCTGGCGCACAGGAATGGAGCACAGCGAAAGCTGATTCGCGAAGCTTATGCTGCAGCTTTTGGAGAAGATCTTCTAAAGAACTTGGAGAAAGAACTTTCTGGTGATTTTCTGGTTAGTTGCCAATATTCTTCATTCATTCAATCGTCATAAACGCAAGAGGGTGTTAGCCGTTGGGCTAAGCTCATTTGAAACATATTATAAGCTGTTGCATCTTTTAACATGTTTTGGAGCTTATAAGATGTTAGATCTTATTTTGAAAATAAGTTGTTGAAATGCTAGATGAGATGGTTTTACCATAAAAATAATGTAATGAACACTTTATAACGCCCATTCCGGCATCTTATAAGATGTTTTTAGGAGTTTATAAGTTCACCCAAACACCCTATAATCATTGGCTCTGTATCTACGCTGTCATATTTTTTCTCATGATCTTTTGAATTGCGCATGGTTTCTATGTAAAAAATGGAGACCATAATCGGCTAAAATATTGTTATGATAATTACATGGTTTCTGTGTAATATATAATTACATCCCTTGAAAACATATTAACTAAAATATTACTAGTAGCTCCTTTGTCATAGAGGGTCTATTTGTAACGTTACATATTTTCATTAAGTGTGCTGTCAACTAACTGACAGCGGAGGATTGTTATGATAATTTTCCAAATCTCAAGAGGTGTTTTTGTAATTATGCCAAACCTTAGGTGGTGTTAGATGTAATTATCCCTTTATCATTAATGGATGATCTGTGTTTGTTTACTTATATTTCTCACGTACAAAGTTGCTTATTGATGAATGTTTGCACACTTATTGATTGTACTAGCATGCGATGCTTCTTTGGACATTGGATCCAGCTGAACGTGATGCACAATTGGCTAATGAGGCTACTAAGAAGATGACTGCCAGCAATTTGGTTATCATGGAAATTGCTTGCACAAGGTCATCGTATGATCTATTTAAAGTGAGGCAGGCTTATCATGCTCGTTATAAGAAATCCCTCGAAGAAGATGTTGCATATCATACGAGTGGAGACTTCCGGAAGGTAAAATACCAACTCCTAGGTTGTAATGAGTGAATTGCTAAGTGTGTTTGTCCGCCATGCATTGAAATGATTTTAGGGAAAGGAGATTTTAAATCGTTGGTGACATCTAGTATTGTAGCACATCGGAGGAGTGGAGGGGATTCGGACAATCCATGTTGCCATCCTTTGAATTGATTTTAGGATACCAAATTTTACTAGCTAATGATACTTAGTTTTGTTCATCATTAAAGGTTATTGAGTCAAGGGACTCAAGACAATTTATATAGTATAATAAGGTTTCTCTCACTTTTCGAGGCACCTTTTTAGTGCAAAATACCTGTCAAATGTGTGACAGCGGACGATACCTCGATGTGGTCGAGTCTCTGTGTACGTTAATGAATCTGAGTCACCATCACTCGGGAATCTCTCTCTAGGTCCCTTGGTTCTAGTAATGATTTTCGTTTTAACTGACAAGATGAGTGACATGGGAATTACACGAAAGGGAAACTTCATATGAGATTTTAAATCATGTAAAACAAAGAGAATGAAATCGAATAGAAATAAGTCTATTTTGCACCTTTCGTTTGTTAATTTTGTGTTTTTTGAACTTCAAACAGCTGCTGGTTCCTCTTGTGAGTGCCTTTCGATATGAAGGAGATGAGGTGGACATAGCTTTAGCAAAATCAGAGGCTAAGATATTACATGAGAAGATATCCGACAAGGCTTATGTTGATGAAGAGCTTATCAGAATTTTAACAACACGAAGCAAAGCACAGATCAATGCAACACTCAACCAGTATAACGACCACTTTGGAAATTCTATCACTAAGGTATGTTTTAGGAATAATTACCTCAATGCCCCCTAGGTTTTGGCATGATAATGAAAATATCCTTTGAGGTTTTGGACAATTACTATTATGCCTCTTACTGTTAGTTCAATTGACGAAAAACTTAACGCTGCTTGTGTAACATTACAATTATTACAATTTTTAAAGGTCTAACATATTGATTGATATATTACAAGGATACAAGGTCTAATACTCTAATTTAAGTTGTTCGCTTGTTAGCTGAATTGACGTTAGCCTTAAGGGATGTTTTGCTAATTATGCTAAACCTCTGAGGCTGTGGAGATAACTATCTCTATAGCTTATACAGCATTTTTGGTAATCTTTCGGGGCCTTTTGTTTTTTTTCATTCAATGAGTCGCCTTTCTTGTCATGACTCTCTTAATGGCAATATAACTCATGCAGGATTTGAAAGCCGATCCAAAGCATGAGTACCTCAACTTCCTCAGAGCAACGATAAAATGCTTGACCTGTCCGGAGAAACACTATGAGAAAGCTCTTCGCTTGGCTATGAACAGACGCGGAACAGATGAATCAACTCTCACTCGTGCTGTTGTCACTCAAGCTGAGGTTAATATGGAGCGGATCAAAGAAGAATACCACAAACGAAATAGCGTCACTCTAGAGCATGCGATTGCAGGGGACACTTCTGGAGACTACAAGAAAATTCTCCTTGCTTTAGTCGGAAATGACAATGCCTAAATCTTGTAAGTTGTTATGCTATAGTTGTCATGCTATAGTTCTGTCTTTGGCCTTTTATTATAAATTACTAATGTTCTACTTAAGAATAATGAACTCAATGTACTTGCGGTGCATTCTGCTTAATTTATCGTTTGAGCTAGTTTGTTCGGATATGCAACAAAGAACTTGTTATCAAATGTGCATCACAAGCACCTTGTGTATAAGTGTGTCACTGTTTTCCAGGTGAGTTCATCGTACACTCGAAAAAAAGTTGATCTTATTGAGAAATGGACATCATGCTCCATAAATTTAAAGGAACAATAGCCTCACAAGTGGTTTGCTCCAATTTGAATGCCCATTTAGGTAGCAAAGAGACCCCATCATTGAACATTTGATATTATTGATAAGGTGGATACCAGTACATTCAATGCTAGGCATAATGAGTGTAAGGTCCTCTTTTGTCCTCTGAACTTCAAGGTGCATGCAGTTTCATATATGATTTTTATTTTAATTTTTTATTTTTTTGAAGCCAAACAATAGAAGCTTTATTTAACTTAAAATGATCTAGGCCATAGGCAACCCTAATTCAAGATAACTCAACCTTTAAAACACTTTAGAAGTGCTCCCAAATCAGAACCCCAAATAATGAAACAGAGCACACATAACCATCTCAAAAGATTACAAGGGTCACTAGCCATGGGATGTCGAAGATTGATATGGATAAGTTGCTTTACTATGATATATCAAAGAGGGCTATAAGGTCAATGATATTGAGACAAAATGGCATGAATCTTTCAGAAAGATAAACGAGGGACACGTCCATCCAAGCATATGCAAAACACAGATTTAGTCCCTTTTCTACTAGTCAATTTTTTCTTGTGAATTCTTCTTCAAGAACAATTGCTGTAATAACACAGCTGTTGGTGGCCTTCAGAGGAAGAAACATGGGACTAACAAAAGAAAAATCAGGTGTTAAACTAGATTCAGACTCCATACAACATTAACGTTGTCCATGAAATTAGAAAACATGGAATACATAATACATAGTCCTAATTCGACACTTCCTAGATTATCATCATCCTAAACGATCCCCTAGGAGCCTCAAGTTGCAGAAATTTCATAAGTTATAAGCTGCAAGCTAAACCAAAGCAATGCTGCTCTCACCACCAGGTGGTTTACGAACGCCACCAAAGTAATCTCTGGATTCGACCTTACCATCTGCAAATATATCATTGCCACTCATTTCTTTCAACTTAGCCACACTCAACGGCTTCTCAGCCGATCCTGGAGGAGCGTCTCCCTTGAATATGTCGTTCCCTGTCAGCTCTGCAAACTTCTGGTTGTGAATTTTCTTCGTTGTCGTCACTTCAGGCTCCTCACCAAATAATATGTTGCTATGGCCTCCGGCAGGCTGAAAATAAGAGAAGACATTTAGCATAGTTGAGAAGCTATGGATGAAGAAAAGAAATAAAGATCCCATGCAATCATAAATTACGAGAGTGTTTGGCAGTGTTTTTACCCTCACAATTTTGAGCTATTAAAAATTGTTTTTGATAGTAAAGTGACTTCGGCATTTCACTATGGGGACTTCAATCTAAAATCCCTTAGAATCTCAATGCACCTCACTAATTCAACTCTCAAAAATAATATATTATACTTATTTGATATTGTGTGAGAACACTGCTTTTGGAGCAAGTTTGGAAAATTACTTATTTCTATAAAGACCCATTATCAGTACTATTTTACTACTTTTCTTGACTTCTTGTTGCAATCACTCTCAACTTGTACTACTAACTTCTCAATGTCTCTATATAAAAATCATTTTGAAGTAGAAACAACGGCAAACATCCTCTACATGTATAGAAAGCAAACAAAAACCAATTAGATCACAGTTTATAATGTTCATACGCACTAAGAAAAGTTAACTCACATTAGAAACTTTGACAGAAGTGCGTATTGCTCGTGGTGCAGGTTCACCCATATCTTTGTTTTCTTTTACTTCCATAACACGTCCAGAGGCCAATGATCGACGAGGAATCTCAGGCGGAGGGCCAAAGATGTCATTTCCACTGAGCTCCTTAGATTTAGCATCCGAAAGCTGCTTCTTAGCCTTGCTCTCTGACTCAGTTTCTAACGTTCCACTCAGTTCACGCTGTTTTGCGACCTCAGGGATAGTTGTTGGTTTCTTAGGAGAAATTTTTTCTTCAGTACTAAAAGAAATCTGACTTATTCCATTTGCAGCTTGCTGGTGTAGCAAAGAGTGATAAAATATAAGAAAATTCAAACAAAAATTGTTCTTAAAATATGATATATGGTAATTTTAAATGCTAAGAAAATGGATGAATACCTGGACAATACGAACTGATGTTCGGTTGTTAAAGCTACCATCAGAAGTTCCAGATTCTGATGTATCATCTTCACCATTTGCTGAAAATATTTTGCTACCAGTCATCTCCTTTAGTTTAGATCCTGAGCAAGGTTTCCTGAAAATAGCAAATGCATAATTTTCGTGCAACTAATTATGAAAAGCATTTATCAGAAAAGCTCTTTTTGAGTATTTGAAAACTCTGTTTATGCTGTAAGTTCCATAATATTGATAAACAATAATCTATAATCACATAACTGCTTATGAGGTGCTGTAAGCTATTCCTAATAATCAACATTATGTAATCTCCGGTTCTTTTTCTTCCTTTCTTTTTTCCCTTTTTCTCTTTTGGGTGAATAAATGGTTTTATTGAAGTGATGTTATGAGAAACTACTAACAGTAACTAAGTTTGACAATAAGAAAAAACAATGCTTCACTTTACATGTAACTTAAAACAAGGACTAAGTACTAAGCCAAACAAGTACTTCGGATTGGTTACTTGACTTGATGGGGGTGATGATACATAAGATTTATGAATATGGTATGCAATTATCTTGCACAAATAATATTATATGCACTTTATTTTAATTGATTAAAGCATTTTTTTCATATTGCGTGGTTGGATAGCTCAAACAAATTTAATATATATATATATATATATATTTTGGGATCTAAATTTAAATCATGGATTCCAATATTCATAAAACCAGCTCATTACGGAAAAAAGAGTGACCAAATTAAAACAAAATCAAATCTATAAATTGAAAAAAAAAAATAAAGAGAAAGAGAACAGAGACATACGCAGATATATTACTGAATAAAGAAAGAAGAAATATGAGAAGTTAGCATAATCTACCTTTTATTAAGGCTCTCAGCTTCCTCATCACTGATCTGACCTCCAAATAGAACCTTACCAATTCCATCCGATGGCTGCTCCAAATACAGAAATATGAAACAAAAAAGGAATTTTAGTAAGTGAGTGAGCTGGATGACGGGAAAATGACGTAATGCGGTGGTACCTGGTGGGAACGAGAGGCATTGGCAGCGGTGGCCAGAGGCGGCGGCGCAGTCTCCGACCACGTCAGCAGATCTGAAGTCGAAGTGTGAGTCTTCCGCACAGGTGTTGCCCTCTCCATTAATTCTCTTTCTATCTCTCCAGCAGCTCGTTTTTGGAACTCAACCCAAAGTCAGTAGACAGACTAAATTGCTGAATATCCATATATTTACTTAGATACCCCTGTACTTTGTTTGATTTGTACATTTTCCTTATTCTTTCTGTATATTTCACTTTTGACCCTTCCTATTTTGTTTTGAGTACACAAATTAAGGGAGATTTCAATAAAAATATATATCATTATTATGTGATTAGTTCAATTTGGATAAATTGAACTAAACCTTTTGTAAATTAATCCTCGTTCGTCTTACACATTAATAAATACAACTGTAGTTTGTATTCCTCTTTGTGCATTCATTATTGATGAATTGCTTATTTTTGGTAAATAGGACCATTTGTTCATTCAGTTAGCATGTACTTGATGATATTTAATATTGTTTTGCAACGAATAAGTCGATAAATTTGAGATAATTAATATACTGGGTCTCTTTTTATAATTGCATATGTCTTTTTAAGACAGGAAAATACCTTGATCTGATTGAATCTCTATATAGATAGTGAATTTGAATAATCATCGTTGATGCCATTTGGGATAAAAAAATAACTATATGCCTCTTCTCAAAATCTTAATTTGGAAATTGATACTATCTGTAGAACGAGATAATAAACTTGAAATAATTGATATATTGTTTCCTCTCTATGCAAAATTTTTCATCAAATGCATACTTGAAAACAATATATCATGCCTTTACCTGGATAGCAATTTGAGTCGTCATTTTTGAAAATAAATAACACACATTTTGCTCAAAATGAAAAGTAACCACATAGCTCAATTTGGCCCAGTCCTTGATTTGCGCTATCACAGTTTCAAAATATCTTGTTACTTCACAATGTTCTAATATAATATCCATTTAGATATTTTATCAAAAATGAAAAAGAAACCTTAAATCTGATGATTCCAAAGTCAAAATCAGACCTTCCATGAAGATTTTGAATTTTAAGGATTCTCTTTTCATTATGAAAGACAAAGACAATACTATTAAAAACACTGTGAGATTTGCTAATGTCAGGTGGTGGGGCCCACTTGTTAGGGGCAGATTAGCAAGATAGGTTAGGACAATAGTACTTTGGTGATTGTGGTACCAATGGGATTTTGACTTCTTTTAAGGATGTTAGGTTAAAGTGAGGTTAGAATTCATGTCACATTTAGGACTCCATCTGCAATAAGGACAAGCGCGGTTGAGGATTTCAAAATTATATGGGAAAAAAGAAAAGAGATTCTTCCACGCAATACATGCTAAACATTTTTCCTAACAATATCTAGCTGCAAATATAATACATTTAATATGTCCTCGTAAAATGATACTGAAGATGAAATACAAATTTTGCGGATAGTATTTATCTGGCGAATTAATATTTAACTCAGCAAGTCCAATTAGTCCACATTCATCAATGATAAAAACATTTTAAGGAATGACCTTTTACATTTCTAGTTTGATTGAGCCCAAATTTATATATTTCTTGCAATTTAAGTTATTTAATATCGATCGAATTTTTTTTTTTTAGCATCTCCTCTAATTTTAAAGCTTCAAGCATTCTTTGATCTTGATAAAAAGAAGTTCTCATATTACATTCGATGAAACTCACTACCTCAAGGAATACTACACATCGTTGTGGTTTTATATTACTTGTATTATTGTATCGACTAATGGATATAATGTCACTTTATATTATTTTTTTTATTATTCTTATAAATATGAGTAACTATATCAGTATCATACTGATAATCTTATAACTATAGTTTAAATATTTCAATATATCTATAATATAAAATATAAGACAAAACAAATATCAAATACAAATTCAAAATATTTAACATGTAAAATTACCATCAAGTAGCGCAAAATTAACACTTTCTCATTAAACATATTCACAATAACATAACAAAATTAATTATCTAAATAAAGTTAAAAAAAGAAAAAACAAACCCATCTCAACTAATGCTCTTCCTTCTCCCTATATAAAACAAAAGACCTAAAAGGTTTCTAAAGCAGCTTCAATTGCAAAATACTCATAATCTACACAAGATTTGCACCCACTATCCATGCAGCCATGTTCATCCCAGCTTCCTCCATTAACTTTCTTTCCTTCTACTATCGCCTTTACAAATTCTTGAACTTTCATTGCTACTTCCACCGCAGGTGGCTTTATGTCATCATAGGCACATCCCTTCTTCGGGATCATAATAACCCATTTCTGAATCTCTATATTTGACGACTCGAAAACTTCTTTCCATGGCATCTCAACTTTGGCGAGAAGTTTTGAGCCATTGAAAAATGGTAAAGAACTTCTTTGCCAGAGCTCGAAACCAATGTTTCCTTGTTTGAGCCATTTGATGGAGTCTTGATTGCCTAAGCAATCTAAAGAAAAGGTTTGGTTCCAAACTAAGTTGGATTTTGGTGAGATTTCTTGGCTGTCTAGTTTTACTCTTTTCTTGCTTCCTGCAGGGAGATGGCACCTAATGAATAAGTTTTTGGATGACTCAAGATTGATGTTTCTTGCCCTTATTATTGTTAGTTCAAGACTAAGAGAAAAAGAATCCATTTCAAGTCTATGTATGAGTGAGAGAGAGAGAGAGAGAGAGATTGATGAAGATAAGTATTAGAACATGGAATATATATAGTTGGGTTTAACCTAGAGAAGTGGGTTTTAGTTTGTGGAGGAAGCTGCAGCCTGTGCTAATCTTTGACACTCTTCCACTAATTGGAGATTTGGGATATAAAGCACGAGAAAAGATAGATTTAGCTATAATTAATTATAATCTTAGTATCCCTTTGAGTGGGAGATAGATTCGGCTCTAATTAATTACAATTAATATTTCCTAGTGCATGTACCTAGTTAGATTAGGCTGAGTGCAATCTAGTATTATATGGACTCTCTTTTGAGTGAATATGAAACTTAATCTTTGTATACTTCCGTCAGTAGCTCCTCTTCAATTCAATACTATTACCTTTTGGAATTATTGAAGGGTTCTAACCTCTAAAATGACCCCTATGCCGAGATAGAGTTAAATACCCTTTGGCATCATTTTCCCACGTATTACCAACTAGCTGTCATAGAATACAGGAAATTTAAACTTATTCTGAACGAATTTATTATTCAATGAAAGCAGGCAGGTTTAATTTGTATTTAGTGAAAGTATTATGATTGGCTCACCAATTAGGAAATAATTGTTATTATAATGCTCAAGTTCATCCCTGAAAGATACAATTGCCTTCAATTATAGTATCAGTACTTATAAATGGAGGTTCTATATTTCTATTCTTTGAAGGTGCTTGGAAAATATCTTATAAATTGCATCCTCAAAATTTTTTATTTGAAAACAAAACTTAATATCATCATAAACCCTCAATGAAGGAACTTGATCTATTAAATATGTGCTGAAACTTTGATGATTGGTTCCCCAATTGATTAATAATTGTGATGATAATGCCCAAATTCATAATCAGAAATAAAAAGCTCAATTTCGTCGAGATTTATGCTCCAACACTCATGATGGAATTTTTTCCTAAAAAGGTGCCTTCAACTAAAAGAAGAAGAGAACATTTCATAAATTATACACCCACTCTTTCAATACGGAACAAAACTTGGGCTCATCGCAAGTCTCCAATCATGGGCCTCTAGAAGGGACACATCACAAACGTTCCCCTATGGCACCAATGATTATACTAAAAAACTCAGCCTATTCATGATATTATCCTACTCGTTGCGATTTTTAAAAGAAGATTTGAAGGGTGAAAGGAAACCAACTCATACTCTCTCGAGACTCTTGATTCTTTTTGACATAGAACAAAACTTGTAATCATCAAATTGTAATTCAACGGAGACCAATTTTATACATAAAGTATCACTACGAAGTCACAACTTAAAACGATGCATGAATAAAGAAATAGCAAATAGAGTTGTGCCTGTTAGCCCAGCCAATCCACTTCGAGCTTATAAAGCTAAAATAGAGATTTACATAAGCTGTAAAACTGACCATCACTAGCTCAGATTAGAGATATATATCATATATGCCTTTACAACTCATAATCTTGACAAAATCCGAAGGCACAAAAGAGTTGGCAAGAACTAAGAAAGTAAAAAGAGAGTCCAACAGCAAATGAAATGCTACCGAAGTGGTTATCTAAGTTCACACTTTACAAAAGGTGAAAAAACGAAAGAACAGGGCAAAAAACAAATGCAAGAAAATCACCATGTGAGATTCATGGATGTGTAAGTGTGCAGAAAATACAATATTATCTACAGCGCCATCTCTGCCGCCGCCCCCACCAAGCAAGATGCACACAAGTAAAACTACTTACAAGAGAATATGCTGTCACTAACTAGAAACGAAGTCGAAGATTCAAGGCCTAGTATGTATATTTTAAAGAATATGTATTGATAACTCTGCAGCATGTTTTATCACTTGGGGGACTGATAAAAATGATTGATAATCAAATATTACAACAGATCAGATATAATTATTGTTAAACAATTGACTTTACATAGTTTCTGTATTCTACCAAATTCTGCAGTCCCTACCCCATCCACCAAATGAACCATTAAAGGGGAAAATGAGAAAGACATATATATAAATATATATTCCCTGCCCTAATTTTGTTCCTTTATTTGGGTTAAGAACAACAATTGTATATAGTCCAATTTAGCTCCTTTGGAGAGGCGTTTGCCACTTTTTGGGCATGTTCAAACTTTCATCAGTTTCATGGGGAGAACGAAAGCACAGATGCCTACACCGACCAGCAAATGTGCTAGGTGTTGAACTATAGTAAAAGGCAAACATGCAGTAGCACACTTAACTCACTGTTCGATTGTACGGAGTTCCCATTTACCCTCACCGTCAATTAACCTCAACTCCACCGAGTGGAATGGTATCAAAGCAGGACGCTGTAAAAGAAAAAAAAAATATGTGCTATCAATTTTAGGAGTTCGGTGTTTATTCAAACTAATAAACCTAACAGTAGACTTTTTCACAGTGAAAGAGAAAATTTGAAACAAAGTGCATTGCGTGAGCAGAGAACAATGAGATGTAAGAAGGTCTAAATGCAGATGAGAAACAAGTCAAGACGATATACAAATTAACTGCTGCTAGTTACCTGTGAGGATGTTATAACCGTAATCCCCGCATCACTTGCAAGCCTGTACAGGTGCTCTTCAACATCAACACTGGTAGCACTGTATTTTAAATCACAAAAAGCAAAGAGAGGTTAGTACCATGAAATTGATTAGGTTTTCATCCCCAAAGAAAAAGAAGACAGAACTAGGTATTTAGTTTTACTTGGTGCACTCATCAAGGACTCCGAATTGGGGCTTGTGAAAGAACAATCGTGCCTTGTAGAACAGTAAAAATAATGTCAGTAGTTCTGCAAAATTCCTGGAATTTCATTGACAAACAAGCACATTTAAGTGAACCTCACCATGCCTAATCGCTGTTGTTCGCCAAGAGACAAAATGTCTTCCCAGTTCTGGCAGGCATCCCATCCACCTTCTCTTTCTAAGAGATATAATAACTTAACATTCTCCAGAATAGTTTTTAGATGTGCATCCAAAATCACCCTACCATCGCCAGATTCTTTACCTAGATTCAGAAATGGTTACAAATCATTTCAGGGGAAATAATCCTATGATTTGTTTATGAAATCATTTGCATTATGCTAATTCTAGGTAGCTTTTGCCCAAAACAGAACAGTACATCTTAGTTCTTATACAGCCAAGAACATTCACTTGCCAATATCCATCAAAAAGGAAATAAGATGATTTGACTTTTTTGATTAAATAATTTTATACCTCTTTTATGGATCTATATATCTATTGATTAAACTTTAACGTGGATATTTATTCCTCTGGAGAAATCGTATATGTAAATAAAAGAAGATCCAGAATGACAATCTGAGGCAACCGAAATAATGTGAAAGAACCTTTCCCCATATGCATGTGGAAAGCATATGAATTTATGCCATTTAATTATAATTATCCACTGGAGAGAAGAAAATGATAAACCAGACTATCACATTCAACAACTAGCCATTCAAATTCATTTCAGAGTGCATATATCTTGATACAGGAATCTGGATCGGCAACTAGACCAGCAACATCATAACCCGGACTCAACCAGAATGCTGCAATTACTAGCGGTGTACTTTAATAAAGCTTCTGTTTCTCCCTTAAAATCAGCAAGACTAGCATTCTCACAGAATAAACTTGCCAATCTAATACAAAATCTGATATTATGCACAAAACTATGAAGTTTTGCAAATTATATATATATATATATATGATGTATCTCATAACCCTGTCGAAGATTCTCAAATGCAGGGAAAGGAGGCATGATATCAACAGGCATACTATATGCGTTCTGCATTAGGGACCTTTGTGACGCATCCATGTACAACCCAGTGACATAAATATTTCAGTGTGCAACGAAGCATGAGCTGGAACCTATAGAAAGAGCAAGTACATTACCTTCCTTAAACAAATGTAGTGCCCTTTTCTCGGCTTCTTCATGAGAGAGAGGGTAAATTATTTGATCTCTGAGGGTTCCTAAGCATGTATACGGTCGCTGAGGTACATAAAAGAGACGGCATCTTGATTCCAATTCTTGGTGCGGTTTAATCAATCTTCCACTAACCACAGGCCAAAGGCCTCTAAGGACTCTGAAAAGGGAACTCTTTCCACTTCCGTTTGGACCTTGAAACAGAAAAAATATCATCAGGAGAATTAGAAAAATTGCATACACCAGCAGAACCGTGTTCTGCACAAACGCAATAAACTAAGACACATGAGTAAAGAAGAGGATCTACTAACCTGTAACAAGCAGGCTCTTCCCTGGAACAATATCACATGTTAACTGTCTAGCCAACATTTTCTGAGATGGCGTAATAATATCCACATTGGAGAAAGAAATAATATCATCTGAGTGAGATTCTGTACGTTTAAGTCTTCTAGAAGAGCCATCAAGATGTCCTGCACAAATACAACAATGTCAGCCTCAGTACACAACTTTAATCAAGCTTTATGGAAAGTCACAATTAAAAGCATTCAATCTCATTTTAACCATGATAACTTAAATATCTGTAACTCTGTCATTATGGTGATACAGTTGATGATATGGTATGAACTAAATTCTAGTATTGATCATACACATTATTATACCCCGGTTAGAAAAAGACTAATGCAGAGTTAATATAATCCTTAGCATACCCCAGGTAGGAAAAGCTATAGAAATTCATGAACAATCTAATAATCACTATGAAATATGCAAATAAGAAAATGAATAGAAAAGCTAATCTTAGAACCCCAGTTGCACAATTGCAGCCAATTATTTAATCAAACAAACATAACCAATAAAATTGCAATTCCTCCTAGAGATTATCACTTGGAGTTACAAATATTCTTCTGCGGAGATACTTTTTTACCATAATTAGGGACTACATCAGTTTCACCATCAAAAAATAAAATCATATTATAACATACAACTGTTCTCAGGGAAGGAAAAAAAGAGGACCAAGACACGAACCATGTTGAGCAGCATCTAGGAGCTCTTCAAGTTCAAAAATTCGGTTGATACCGCCAGAAAGCTCAAGGAATTTTCTATGTAGCTCAAGAATATCACCAAAAGCCAAAAAGCTTTGAGATACAACTGATGCTAAGAATCGCAATGCATGCGCCAGTTCACCTGAAATAAAAATTGGCATAAATGAAAACTTATGCAACAAAATTTAGCAAAAACTCCAACAAAAACATCATGAATTGCCTTTACCTTGAGTTGTGCTCGAGGCTCGATCACCCTTGTGCTCCATGGCATACAACAAGCTCAATCCCCAGGTCACATTATGAGGAAGTTGCTTTGTGATGAAGTCGTCTATTATACTGAATAGCCATTTCTTCTTAAGAAGCAACATCGAGTGATTAAAAAGGTCTCTAAACCTGGACTCAATCATCTGAAATTGAAGGACGACTAATTAAAAATAAGGAGTGGGAAAGCAAGACAATGCAGCTGAACATGGCAACAGTTGTCAAATGGTTGAGTGACACAGTAAGGTGAGCATTAGTAGCTATTCATTCTATGAATCTCTCAGCATCGAAGACAGGCAAGAAAACATGGATTTTCAATTTGGTTATTTGTGCTCCGTTGGTTAAGTTGGATAATCCTGTTCGCACTGTGAAAAAATGTCAACTTTATGCAGATAGTTTACATCATAAGTTGATGCATGCATCTCAAATAAGATAAGTGCAGCTTCTCTCATGCTTATCCAGTGAAAGCAATAAATTTGTTTTTAAAGAAAAATGCAAAAAGCAAAAGTTAAAAAAGTTTTTGGTTTGGTTGGGGGGGGTGTTAGACGGGAAGAAATCTGGTTATCCCAAATCACTAATACTAGGACATACCTCTTTCTCTCTCGCGCCACCGCCAAAAAAAGCAACAGATTCTGCATGTGTTCGCAATCTTTCATGCATGTACCTAACAAACAAAGTATTTGGTGAGGATGATTTTTAAAATTAGTGCACATTTGAAAGTGAAATAGCCCAGGTGTGAAATGACCTAAAAGTTCCCTCCAGTTGTTGCTCGCGACTTGTCAGGTCACCAAAGTCAGGTGTAACAATCCTCAGAAAACCTAAACCTAGTAACATGTATGCATACAAAATAGTAACTCCTCTTCGACCAGTTAGCATCTTCATTCTCCAGGTGAACCTGAAAATCACAGGCACATGAAGCCTTTATATATTGTATAGGGAATGAATAGCGAACCACATAAGCAATTGTTGCATGCTTACCATAAGATATCGACTGTTGGTTTTACCATTCCAGTAACCAGTCCAGATAAATCAGTAGTTAACTTCTCCAAGTCTTGAGTTAATCTCTGGTCTGCATCAACATTTACCCGGCACATATGAAAAACCTACAAAACATCAGATGCTGTTACCTTCTGCGAGTTGGCAAGTTCGTTGTCTCAAACTTTTTAACAATATTTATCATGCTGGACTTGAGAGAGACTGGAAAGAATATGGCTGAACATAGCTGCTCCCTTGTTTCCATGACTTGCAAATCCTCAAATTCAAGCTTGAATATCCAAAGTAAGTTCAAGCACTTCAATTCTGTATATTCTCATTTTTTCTGTATTGATTAGATATGCAAGAGTTTAAAATCATCTTGCTGCTTTTAATTTTAAAAAGAAACAATTCTAGAGCTTAGCAATACTAGATAAAGGCCAAAATTCCATTTCCGAATTTTTCATCTGGAGAATTTCTTGGTTAGACTGAGAAGACTAGTTGCCACCATTATTTGGAGCAGCCTACGTGCCAATTATGTCAAAACGTGAATATCCACCCTGGAACTATCGCCAAACATCTGGAATTTGGTTAATTTGTCGTGGACAGAAGTGCCACCCTAGCCAATATTCCACAATTCATAATTGGGTAAAGCACGAATAGTGCACTCAAACGCATCTGATGCAATTCAGTACCTTGTAATATGCATTCCTCCTTAAGTAGTTCCTGAGTAAGTGCTTGGTCATTCGAATCCTCCATCCAAGTGCAAGCAAAGCTGT
>JACFYI010002069.1:1147058-1199240 GCA_014898755.1 Handroanthus guayacan
AAGAAAAACAAAAAGGAAAAAGAGAGAGGAGTTCTCATATACTTTCAAGACATAATATAACATGCCATCAAGCATGTCTATAAACACTACATACAAATAGATACAAAAAAGTGGCCAATAACTGTCAACAATTCAGAATGTTGCAAAAACATAACTGACAACAGCCTACTTGCTCAATCATGATTTCAAAGGACAAGCCTCTTAACAGGTGGCAAAATTAGATTACCAGGATGACTATTTAGGAACCGCAACAAGAGTGAAAGTGGCCATTCGCTAAAGAGCTCCAGAAGCCATGCTCATCGAAGTTAAAAGCCAAAGTAAATACTGGTGATTCTAATACAGTATATACATCCCACAACGACCAGTAAGAGGAAAGAGATGTAAATTTAAAAGATCTTGATCTCACACAAAATTAAAAGGGAAAAGTGTGGCCACCGTTTATTGGCACTACTTGCGACATCTGTGCTGCATCCCACATTGGAATAAATAAGCCTTCTTTTGACTGACTAAAATTTTGGGCCTTCTGACCCAAGTTCACCCACCAGGGGTGATCATCCTATTCTGAGGGGCTCACACTCCTACTGTCAAAACCTTGTAACTCACTTTGTTCAAGTAAAGCCATTCATGAAACTTAATAGAATTCATCTCATTCAGTAACATGGCTTAGAACCTAATTGATGTGAACTGATCTAACAAATCACATTCAAAGGCAGGATTCAGAGATATGATGCATATTCAAGGTGAAATTGTGAACTGACAGATGTAGCACATTTTGATTCATATGATTATCTCCAGCACCCTTCACATTCAAATATGACAGTGCAAGCCCCAGAAAATGACAACGGAAAGGCTTATTACAGTTTGATTGCTTTCAAATGCAGCCAGAATGCACACAGTTCTGTTTCTAGATCTTCTGGAGATGGTAAAAGATACCTTAAAGATGGTGCAACAAAGGAGGATGCAGCACTTTGGAGAACACTAACGCCAATTAACTTAATGAAGGCAGCTTTATTTTGCTCCAGAACATACTTTACGGTGGTCCCTGAGAAAACATTGCATTTAAATGTTGTGAGCATGATTCCAGTGACAGCAGAAGACGAAAACCAATATAAACAAAATAATTGACATACATACCATTTAAAGAAGCAATGCGGTCTGATATCCAGGTCCTGGATAGTACTAATACGGCAACTGCAAGGAGTTGTGCACCCTGCTTATCAAGCACTGTGGGTACCTAAAACAAGCACTAGGTCAGCATGATCGGTCAACAGATATATTAGACTAACCTGAGAATCATTTCCCCTTCATGGAGGACTTTTGCACTTAGGACAACACATACAGTACTATGAGAACGGGGCAATGAAACTCAAGGAATACATTCTGAAGACAGAGCACAGACAAGAAGAGTCAATTAACGTAAACCAACAAAATTCTGTGTTCGTTCTGATGTTTCTCTCGTATTTCCCCTTTAATATAATTATTAATTTGATTTCCTTTTGGATTGGAGCAGGGACCAAGGGCTATACACATGGAAGAAAAGGATTCAGGCTGGAGATGATGTCATGCAAAGGAGTGAAGGATGACCCGGCTTCCCTCCTTTGAAAGTTAGCAGCCCGTCTTCTTACAAATGTCAATAACAATTCACCATTAACTTTAGACTTCCCCAAAGCTCTTTTAATTCAACATTCTACTATTTGCAATGTAATGCATCTTTGCTATGCTAATGTAGAATATGTGTGCTTGGTTGAAATAATCATGATTGCTTTTGCAAGTAATAAGAATAACTATGACAGTGAATGCCCAAATGTAGCTTGAAGAACATGTTTAAAGCTAGTCGGTTTATACCAAATAAAGCTTATGAAAGCAGACAATCCACAGATAAAGAAAGGAAGTTTGAACCCTAGAAACTAGAAAGATTTTCAGTAGCAATGAGCACTCACTAGTATCTTGGACATGGAAGCTACTCTAAAAGGTAATATTCTTGGAACACTTTGCAGCTGTGGAAAGGCAGGTGGAGAACAAGCATCTTCCTCAGACACTGATGCTGCTATCAACTGAGAAGAATGTAACCTAGAAGCTGAAAATGCTGGGCCCTGGCAATGATTATCCCAAGAAAGCCCAAATAAGAGGGGGTACATCTAAATAATAAGTTAACAGAGATTAGAAGAAGAATATGAGGACCAGACCTTGGCACTAGCAAATGCACGTTGCACAGTCATGGCATCGCTTTGTCGCTCTGTCTCGGAACTCTTTTTATTAACAAACTCAGATTCCGTAAGAGCTGGAGAATCAGTCCTACAGATTGACGAAATTGAAAATAAGTAAAACTACAAAGTTTTCAATCCTCTCATGCAAGGAATTGGAAACAACACTAATCAAAGTTACTACCTTTTATAATGAACACTCCAGCCTCCTTCACCATCCAATGACAGGACCACATCATGAAATGCAACTAAAGCAGGACGATGGGAAATTGTAATACATGAGGTTCCCATGGCTCGAACTTGAGCACAGAAACGTTCCTCCATATCGGTTGTCACAGCACTTGTGCATTCATCAAGGATAGCGAATTTAGGTTTGTGGTAAAAGAGACGAGCCATTCCCAATCTTTGTTGTTCGCCCAGTGACAATTCGTCACCCCAATTCACCTCCTTTTCAGGCGGGTAACGGTCCAGCAAATACTCAAGATCCACCTAGCATACCCAAAAGAAAAATCAATCAGAACCAAGCCAGATCACTATCGCTCAATGATAACAGTAAAAGCTTGAGGGAAGAGATAGTGATGGAAAGGATCTCACATTTCTCAATAGCTCAGCCATCTCACTTTGTGTAAGGGGCTCAACCTCCTGATCAGATGTGAGAGGATAAATTAACTGGTCACGCAAAGTTCCCACTGCCGTATATGGACGTTGTGGCACATAAAAGATCTCCTTGTTTAGATCAGAACCAATTCCAGGTTTCACAATATGACCAGACACTAGTGGCCATAGACCACCCAAAACTCGAAAGAGAGAGCTTTTTCCACTCCCATTTGGACCTTACAATGGATTATGTGATATTGTTAAAATGTCAGCCATAAACAGGGTTCCAGAAAAATGATATGCAAAATCTACCTATCTGATGGAGCTAAATATTTCACATCAAGAAAAAACCATAGGTAAGACTGGTGGAACTAAAAGCATTTGATCCTATTAATCTTGACAATGGCAAGATACTCGTAGTTGACAAAAGATGCGAAAATAAGGCAATGTCTACCAGCAGACAACAGTACCCAAATATTTGAACTATATTCTGAAATAGTATTCTCTAATTCAAAGCCGACCAACACAATATCCTGGTATTAGGGTCAGGAAACAAGTGTAGCATGTGGATATCAGGTCTGATCCAAAGTACTGAATATATCACAATCCGGAAATACATTTAAAAGAAGGAAAGAACTCTGTATTGTCTTGTCCTGTCCTAAAAGGCCTTTCTGAACTAATTATTGAAACTTCAGCCAAGAATATGAAAATTAAAAAAAACTTCAGCAAGGTACGCAGAAGAAAGTTAATAGAATTCTAGCAAGGTTGTACTTGATGTCATGATTTAAGCAATTAGCAAATGGATTCTAAATATTTAAGCAAACAGAAAATGACGATGACAAAATCAACAAATTAGAAACTACCTGTTATCAAAAGATTAGAACCTGACTCAACCCTTAGAGTCAAATCCTCCACCAACACGTTACCAGTTGGGGTAACAACCTGAGAGATCCAATGTGCTTTAAGGATCCTGGAAAAGAAGATAAGAATAAAATAAATGAAATGCCTACATATTTCTACCTTAACGCCATCAAACTCGATGTAATTTGCCTCGCTGACATAGTTCCTGCTCCCATCAGCCTGTTGCGAAGATGAATCTCGCAGAGCAAGCTCTCTAGATATACTCATGAGTTCATGAATACGATCTGCGTAACCACTGCATACCAAAACATCAAATTTATGTACATAAACATATGAAACAATCTAACAAGCATACTAATTCTCACCCCAAATACACGCAAACAATTGTATGAGTTGGCCAAAATTCAAGTTGGCAAAGAATGTCAGACAATATCAAACTGAGTACATCAGGCAAAGAACATCCAATGTAGTAATTAGAATAACGAGTAAAGAAAATAATTTACTCCATGCACCATTAGATTTAGGGGGAAGAACAAGAAAAGAAAATGTTGATTTTCTTAGTTTATTGGTTAGAAGAGATAAAATACGTACCTAAAGCTTTGGGAACTTAAAACAGAAATTCTCGTACTGAGAAATTAGTAATAGTAAAGCATGCATTATTGTTCAATAAACAATTGAATAAGTAATACCTGAGGCGATTGAGCCGTCTTGAACTTATAGAAAGAGTTCCGAGGGACTGGAATAATGATATAATAACACTTGTATGATATCTTAAATTGCTTAACATCTCTGCACGTCCTAAGGTAGAAGAGTCAGGTCTCAAACTTCCAGAGAAGAAAGGCTCAATAATTAGGATAACAGCAACAGTAGCGCCAAGATACTTGAGTAAGAAGTCCTGAATCATGCCAAACCACCAATGATCATGAAGAACAACCCTCATATGCTGCACAAGAGTCTCAAACTTCTTCCGAATGTGGAACTCTTCTCTATTTTCTCCATCGTAGAGTGCTATGCTTTCTGCATGAGTCCTTAACCGAGAATGCAATTGCCTATATTCCCCTTCCAGCTGTTGTTCTTTGGACATAAGCTTTCCAAATGCAGGCGAGAAATTTCTAATTGTAGCCCCTGCCCCCAACACGTATGCCTAAAATGTAACGATATGCAAAAAAATAAAACCGCTTTGTACAACAATAAAAATGAAATTGAAAGAAACAAAGTGAGTGCAATCTCAATGAAGAGATGTAAGTAGATTAATTGCTACCAGTATCCAAACAATGTATTTTGGGCTTGCATATGAACATAGACGCCAAGTATAAAGCAGCCCATCGGTAACAGCAATTAGGTCCTCCTGCACAAGGTCACTCAACTCTGAACAAAATCTTGGTATGTCACTGCCAATTCGCTGCTCTGGATTGCTTATCCGACCATCAACATGGGACATCTTGTAGTATACCATATTCTGAACCCAAATAATGAGACATATTAACAATAAAAAACTTGGATAAGAGTTTCTTCAATGATGCAGTTCACATGAACCTTTATACCAAGATCACACTGAAAGATGTTCACTCAAGGGAAAATTTATGTTCCGTCTATATGTTATGCTTTCACTAAATAAGAACATGTATTGCTTAAAATTACTATGCGACCAAACGAGCATCTGCCGATGCAATTGGTGTGTCGAACCAGCAAGTTAGTATAGATTACTTCTGCCTGTGCCCCGGGTAAATAAATAAAATGCAAGAATGTGTGACTATCTGTTATGTAGTTGAAACGACAAATTTCAACGACTTTGGTTCTCTAAAGGTTAGTAGAAAGATATTGCTGGAGTATTCAATGTAATAGATGCGTCAGCTGAGAAGCTTTTCCTAATATTGAGATAGTTGACAAAAAACTGAAAATCAACATAGAACAAAATTATTTCGTTAATTTCCGACAAATCCATGGATAAAAATTTCAACCATTTCAAAACTACAGTGTATAACTTGTGCAGACAGAATAAAGTACCCTAAAAGCAGTTATCTCACATTTAAAAAAAAAAAAAAAAATTCAATAGGATACATTGAACAAAACAACAAAGCAAACATGCAAATGAATGACATAAGCACACACAAGTACCCTAAAAGCAGTTATCTTGCTTTAAAAAAAAAAAACTCAATAGGATACATTGACCAAAACAACAAAGCAAGCACGCAAATGAATGACAGAAGCAAAAACAAGTGCAACCAGAAAACATTTTGCAGCTATCCTGTCAGTGTAGGGGCCATCAAGAATTACCTGAAAATATTGTGTATGTGTAAGCTTCGTCAAAATTTTTCGGAACCGTAGGCTTAACGTTCCCGTAATGTACTTAGAGGTGGAATTCAGTGTTGATTGGAGAAAACAAAGCAAGATATTTTCAATAATAAGACGAATAAATGCTGGTACACGCCGGAGAAAAGCGGCACGGAAAAGGAAACCCTGGACTTTAGCTAATCTATTGCTTACAGCAGTTCTAGAAACCTGCAAAAAGCAGGATGGAAGTGTTAAGACATATCTCATGACTGATTCAGCATCCACAAGTTATAAATGTCTAGGATGCTAGCTGCTCCATGTATAATTTCAGGAAAGATCAAGGAGTAATCCCAGGAAATGGCGAGGGCATTGCTGGTTACATCAATAAATGAATCACAGAAATATCTAAACAAAGTCAAGTGACATTAAATCAGTCAACAAATATAATATAGAAAGACGGAGGCAGCTCCCAAAAATTTAAAAAATTTAAAAAAAAAAAAAAAAGAAGAAGAAGAAGAAGAAGAAGAAGAAAGAGAGGTTCGACCACTAATCATATCACTGTGGGCCATAGAGAATATGATAAACATATATTAGAAGCTTGTATATTAAACTTCACAGTTCTTGAATAGAAAAATTTACCGCTATAGCCACCAAGGATAAAATATCCATTGCACCCACTCGCCCCATACGAGATAATAGAATAGCGGCCAAAACCTGGAGAGACCTCAAATTTCCCATCTTTTGCCTACTCTTTTTTACATTCCTTTCATTTTCAGTTAACTGGTCCCGTTCATCATCATTGCCCCTGATTCCATTAGAATGATCAAAAGAATTCTGCCTTTTACAGCTATTCCGTGACTGCACATAAGCAGCAGCAGCAGCAGTTCCACCAACAACAACAATACTAGTGGCAAGCATTAGTGCTTTCCTGCAAGAAAAATTTCGAAATATAAAACAAAATTCTGTAACCCATATCCCACAAGGTATATGCACAATAGCAATGAGAGCCAGAGATAAGAAAGATACAACTTCTGAAGATCAAACTCCAGAAAGAATGAACCCAAATCTTCAGGTGGGGAAGCGAGCAAGAAAAGTAAGATACTAAAAGTTACCGGTAAGTGCAATTACGCATGCAGGAAACATAAAAGAAGGAAAACTTACAGGGTGGTATAATTACATTGACTCTTCCTCATTTCAAAGATAAATTTCATCAATTTTACAGCAGCAGGATGCTGTTTGTTCATCTTTTCCTTTGTACATATGTTGCCCTCCTTTAAAAAGTTTATTCTATTTTCCTTCATTTTTGTCTTTGGAGGCAGACAATGACAGACTGCCTATTGTCAATCCCTTGTCAAATATGCCACAAAAAGGGAAGGGATTCTATCGAAGCATTTTCTTTCAAGGCAATATTGCATTCTCATGGAATTTTACTACATAGGATCACCTATTCAATATCTACGACTATCCTTATACTAGGTAGAATCTCACAAGATAGACAAAAAGGTTAAGGTCTAATCATCAGTTCTGGAATCCTATAGATAGGGAAGTAAAATTTCACTTCCTGAGCAAGAATAAGTACTGGAGGATTTTTACAAATTCAGTAACACAACTAGCAAAAGTCCAAAAATTCCTTTTCTTTTTGTTTGAAATCTTACCTCTTTCCTTTGTTTTGCCTCATTCCATTCATTCATCAGTATTTGCACTTTCAGAAGTAAGGAGCGGAAAAGAAAGATAACAATGTTTCGACAACATTTAAAGATCATGAAACCCACATATGGACAAATAATACGACCTCATACCAAAGAAATATAATGATATAATCAGTAATTAATAATGTACTCCCACCCTCTATCCATCATGTATGTGGTTGGGAGGAAATTTTACTACACACAACTTCATACCATGGGAAGAGATGCACACAAAGAAACAGTGAAAAGGAATCACCTTCTCGAGGCCAAAAGTCCTCGACCATGTTCAGTCAACTGCAGAAGCTGAAGAGAAGGCATGATTGAAGGCAACCTCCAGTAGACAACAAGCGTCAGCGGCTAAGGACACTGCCTTCTTGAGATGGCGATAAAAATCATGCCATGTTGTTACTGCCTGGAGAACTCAATAGGAGAATGGAATTAGAGAAATAGACTTCTATAAACGGACACGCTTGTCACACAAATAAAAAGAGAGGTCTTTACATGATAGGTAGAGCAAAATTTAAGTTCTATACTTTTCTGCAGCAAAGATAAGTATGTTAAAAGCATATGTATTAGCAGTCGAGTCCTTCCCAACCCAGTAGGTCATGGTTGCCTGTCGACAATACATGTCAGAATACCTAGCAAGTAGCAAGTAACATAGCCATCCCCTTTTTCACATATGCCTGGGGCACTAAACAGAGAAATAACAATTTGGAAACACTGGCTTATATATTTCTCGACCGTTTTCATAACAAAGCAGAGAGACTAAGAAGTATATATTGTAGCAGGGCACTGGATGCTGATACTTAAAAACAATCAGTCCTACACAAAAAATTAACATAGCAAATCTCAATGCATCCAAACACTAGAATACTATTGGTGGAGCACTAGGGAAGGCCAAATAGAGAACTCCTACAACGATCCTGTATTGACTACATTCATGATACAACCTTAAAGTATTCATGCTTGTGAGAAACCCATATTATTATAGATAGTGGTATTCTTATATGATCTTAGACAATCCTTGCCTCTTAAGCTAGCATTTGGAGTAAATTAGGTCCAAATTGTCAAAAAGGTTTCAGAGCCAAGCGTATCTCCAATGTTGGGCTACCTAGTGTTCGGCCACTAGTTTCATGTTACTTCACTTCACGCTCTAGATGTCCAGCCCTGAGCATGTGAGGGTTGTATTAGAATTCCACCATCAATAAAGTTTATAGTTATTGGTCTTCTTATATGGTCTTAGACAATCCATTTTGAATGATGCTAAATTAATATCATCTCACAAATACTTCTAGCAAAGAATGCTTCATTTAATATGCCAGACAGTCCACATTATGAAACCCAACAAAGAACTATGTTAGGATAGCCGGAAGTTCCCATCAATCCAGCAGTAATCCACATTCACATGCTGGAAACTTGTCACAATATCTAATTCTTATTCCTCCCACAGCTTTTAAACAACAAACACCTCTTTTGAAAGAGCTGGGACATTTACCAACAGTTAAACCCTGATGTCATGGAGACCGACAGATTTTATATTTTCAGATCCCACCTACTTCTACCTACACACAACATTCTAGTATCAAACCTTCCTGGAAAGAAATTATCAAATTGTCAAGGATACAAGGGCCATGGCCAGCCTAGTTATAAAAGTTGATCAGTGCATGACATTGACACGGTTACTAGTCATTCTCAAGAAAATACTACTGTTTGACCATTAAAACTTCATGTGCTTCATGTTTGTGATTACATAATCAAAAATTGATCCAGCATTACCGATTTCAGATTCATTATGGACACAGTTGACATTAAAAGTGGACAACAAAGAGCACACCAACATAGCAAACTGCTCTCCAGGCCCTCAAAGAGAGATAACATCAAACAATATATAATTACTCAACGAATACAGTGGTAATAAATTACTCGGATCATTTCATAGATAATCAACAGTCATTAATTATTATTAACTGATTGAATGAATAATTACTCAACATGATGATGGCATCAATCGCATCATAGCTGCTAAATGCCCGTGCACCTCAAGGAGCAAAGAAGTTGAGTGAGTGAGAGTGAGTGTGTGTGTGTGTGCGCGCGCGCACGCACGCACGCACGCACGTGCCTCAGTCAAATAAATTCAGAATTTTGAGCAATTTCCGGCTTTTTTGTTTAAATTTCAGCAGTTACAGGAATTTCACTTATTAAATGACTAAAATCAGAACACTGTAAATATCACATAAAGTTTGTTGGGAGTAAACAGTAAGAAACAAAGAATCAGCATAAGATAATCAATCAAATTAACTCTTTCTGTTTTTCTTTGTTTCTTTCCCTTTCTTTTTTTTTTTTTTCTCCTTTTCTTTTTAAGTTCCGCGGCATCACATGCTACACAGGACTATTGAATCCCAATAATAAAACAGCATTGCATTGAAGAAAAGAAAAAAAAAAAACAAATAATCGCACGAGCACTAATTCCATCATCAACCAATAAACTATATACAGATTTCATCATGCACCTCCGGAAAAGAAAAAAAAAAAACAAGACAAATACAATTCAACAATCTCGAAAAAAAGAACAGTAGAAAACATCTCAAAACTTAAAGCTGACCTGATTAATTCAAGAAAAACAAAACGGCGCCGCTATTCTGTGTTCACCGCCGACGATCAGAGCAAGTAAAAGAATTTCAGAATCCGCTAATTTGCTAACTATACAAATAGTTTATAGGGTCAACTAACTGTATAAAAAAGCAATAAATTAACCGGACCCAACAGAAATGGGTTCCCACAGAAAAGGGAGGTAAGATACAGATGATTATAGTTTCATGGGGAAGAGGAGGGTTTGAGACTTTTAGAGCTAAATATTCAGGTTTTTTAATTATTTTATTATTTATTTATTTTCAACTATTTATTTGCTAGTACTGTCTAAATATTAAAAAGAAAATAATTTCTTTTTCTTTAGATAATGATTGCCGGGAGAACGTAATCACGTGTATCACTGAATCGTGAGCTGACTTACTCGTGATCCACGTACCTCGATTAGCGTGAGGGTATTGTGGCGGCTATGATTTTTTGGGTTTATCCAACGGTCCCAAAATCACCAAGAATCACGCTGTTCTTTTCCTGGAAAAATCGCCAGATTACAGAAAGGATTTTCCCCATGGGAATGTTCCGAATTTGATCATTTTTCCAAATATGGATCTTGTTTTGAGGAAGAAGTATTTTCGCAAAATTTCCAAAATACCTTCGGCCTTTACAAATTATCCCTATTTAATCAAGTTATATATAATAATTACCCTTGGCATGGTAATAAGGCAAAAGTCCCGTAATCGATTCTAAGTTTGATTCTGGTCGGTAGCATATGAGATTTTTTCTATAATATGTTTGCTTTAATTATATTATATAGTAACTTCTGTTATACTGAGAGAATGTAATTGTTTCTCTAAAAAAAACGCATCAAATTATCATATGTGATACACATATCTTATAATTATTACGTAATATTTGAGGTGTTTTTGTAGTAGTACCTAGAAGTTGTTTTGAAAAGATAATATTTAATAAAGTTTTTGATAGATAATTTTTACATTCAATCACTTTTTTCTTGGGGCTAGAGATATAAGCAAATCGAACCTGCTTGCGAGCCTGCCGAATCGACTTGGAAAGTGTTCGAGTTTGAAGGATTGGAATCCGAGTCTTATAATTCTTGTTCGTGGTTTGTGAGCTAGCTTGCGAGCATGGTTTTTATAATATATATTTATACATGTAAATATAAAATTATAAATAATTAAATTAAATGGTTTGTAAATTAATTAAGTTTTTCGAGGTCAAGTTTGAATTTATTACTTGAATATAATAAAATGATCGAGCTTGACCTATGATTTTATCACAAATTCGAGCCCGAGCCCAATATTTCTCAGTTTGTCGAGCTTGAACTTAGTTCATTTAGTTTGAACTCAAGGTCAAGTTTAAAAGATGGTCAAAGCTCAATTGGTCTCAGCTCGTTTGCATTCCTACTTTGATTAATGGCAAAAAATTTAATTAAATAATAGCTTTACACATAATTTTAATTATGAAATCTGTATGTAAAATTGATGTATATAATTTGATAGAACGTAAGTAGTGAGGGTATCTTGAGAATTTTAATTCTTTTCCAAGATATGGCCCTTTTGGGAAACATTTATCAGGAAGCAAATTCTTTGAGGAAAGTGCACAAAACATTGCCTAGATTTTTCATTTTTGGGTTGTTAAAATTATTATTCAAGTAAAAATTTTAAATATATCTATATATATATACACATTTGTTAGTTATTCTATAGCTATTAAAAGACTAATGAAGAATTTAAAAAAAAAATGTTGACAAGTGAGATAAAAGGAATAGGCAAGTGACAAAAAAAGGAATAAATAAAGTAGAAAAGATGAGAATACTTGAACATTTCATATTAATATTTAAGTATAGTTGATTTAGGCAATATGAGAAATAATATATCTCGATAATTACTTAAAAATCCTCTCGTTTCATAGCATCGATATATTTTATTTACGTGCATATTGATAAATGAACTTTTTGAGAATTTTAATTCTTTTCCAAGACATGGCCCTTTTGAGAAACATTCCTTAGGAAGCAAATTATTTATGGGAAGCGCACAAAGTGTTGCCTAGATTTTTCATTTTTGGATTGTGAAAATTGTTATTCAACTAAAGATTTTAAATATATATATATAGATATTTGTTAGTTATTCTATAGCTATTAAAAGACTAATGAAGAATATATTTAAAAAAAAATGTTGACCAGAGAGAAAAGGGAATAGCAATGGAAGTGACGCAAAAAGGAATAAATAAAGTAGAAACGATAAGAACACTTGAACATTTCGTATTAATATTTGAGTGTAGTTGATTTAGGCAATATGGGAAATAAGATATCTCGATAATTACTTAAAAATCCTCTCGTTTCATAGCATCGATATATTTTATTTATGTGCATATTGATAAATGAACTTTTTGAGAATTTTAATTCTTTTCCAAGACGTGGCCCTTTCGGGAAACATTTCTCAGGAAGCAAATTCTTTATGGAAAGCACACAAAAGCTTTGCCTAGATTTTTCATTGGATTGCTAAAATTATTATTCAACTAAAAATTTTATATATATATATATATAGATATTTGTTAGTTATTCTATAGCTATTAAAAGACTAATGAAGAATATATTAAAAAAAAATGTTGACAAGAGAGAAAAGGGAATAGCGAGGGAAGTGACGAAAAAAGGAATAAATAAAGTAGAAACGATAAGAACACTTGAACATTTCGTATTAATATTTAAGTATAGTTGATTTAGGCAATATGGGAAATAATGTATCTGGATAATTACTTAAAAATCCTCTCGTTTCATAGCATTGATATATTTTATTTATGTGCATATTGATAAATGAACTTTTTGAGAATTTTAATTCTTTTTCAAGACATGGCCCTTTTGGAAAACATTCCTTAGGAAACAAATTATTTATTGAAAGCGCACAAAGCGTTGCCTAGATTTTTCATTTTTGGATTGTTAAAATTATTATTCAACTAAAAATTTTAAATATATATATATATATTTGTTAGTTATTCTATAGCTATTAAAAGACTAATGAGGAATATATTAAAAAAAATGCTGACAAGAGAGAAAAGGGAATAGTGAGGGAAGTGATGAAAAAAGGAATAAATAAAGTAGAAAATATAAGAACACTTGAACATATCGTATTAATATTTAAGTATAGTTGATTTAGGCAATATGGGAAATAATATATCTCGATAATTATTTAAAAATCCTCTCGTATCATAGCATCGATAAATTTTTTTTATGTGCATATTGATAAATGAATTTTTTGAGAATTTTAATTCTTTTCCAATACATGGCCCTTTTGGGAAACATTCCTCAGGAAGCAAATTCTTTATGGAAAGCATACAAAACATTGCCTAGATTTTTCATTTTTGGGTTGTTAAAATTATTATTCAACTAAAAATTTTAAATATATATTAGCTATTAAAAGACTAATGAAGAATATATAAAAAAAAATGTTGACAAGAGAGAAAAGGGAATAGCTAGGGAAGTGACGCAAAAAGGAATAAATAAAATAGAAAAGATAAGAATACTTGAACATTTCATATTAATATTTAAGTATAGTTGATTTAGGCAATATGTGAAATAATATATCTCGATAATTACTTAAAAATCTTCTCGTTTCATAGCATCGATATATTTTATTTATATTGATAAATGAACTTTTATAGATTTCTAATTAGTATTCAATATTCCCCTGGTATCAAATTAATGTAACATTGGAATATTGTTGTATGATTTTCCATCTCATTTTTTTTCTATACTAATATAAGTCGAAAATTTCTTTCATGTCTGAAAATTTCTTTCATATTGAAAAATGACAGTTTAATATTAAATTTTAATTTTTCAATTTTACCTTTCACAATTACACCACTCAACTATTTTTAATTGCAACTGCGTCTATGCTTACATTACTGTTTTTTAATTAATACTTTAGTTATATTCTTTCATTTTCATATTTTCATCCAATTCATTTAAAGAAATGAAATATATTAAAATAATACTGCTCAAAACATATTTTATATACACAATAATTTCGTGTGTAATTATTATTATTAATAATATATATGACAAACATTTTCATAAGATATTAACATGCCTGATGTTATTGGTGTCTAAAAGTTAATCTTAAAAAAAATTAAAAAAAAGGAAAAAAGAAAGAAAAAGAAAAAATAAAACGCCACAAAAAGTTAATAATTGATGAACGGGGAAGAAGTTGAAAGGCACCCTCTAGTCAGTCAGCAGTTTACACAACATTTCCATAAATTGCTTTGGAAAAAGCTGAGTAAGAGGTCAACCCGTCTTTGTTTATGTCGTTTGATGTGAAACCATAAAATATTATTTGATTTGTTACGAAATTATAGTTATTTTTATTTTATAATAATAGAATAAAATATCATATCAAATATTAATTTGTTTAGCATAATAGTCACTAGAAAATTCTCTCATATATATATATGTGTGTGGCTATCACATGCGATTCGTGCATGTATAAATAATACTCAAACTGATATACAAATTTTATAAATTTTGAAAAAGTGAAAAACAATGTAATTAGAAGTTTGAGGTAATATATATACTTTAAAATAAAGTGTAACCTGAGTTGTAAAGTGGATGTCTTAATAATCTTGTTAATTATTATATCTAATATTGGTTTCTAATATTGCTGATCTATTTATTTCAAAAATAGTAATAAAATAAAGCACCGACTTTTTTTCTGCATGTTTTCATGTGACATGCATAAAATGCCCTTATTATTGTTATCATTGTTATTATTGTTGTTATTATTTGAAATGGTACAAAATATCTTACTAATCAAGATTGCTTCATCTACACCTCTAGTGTAGTCAAGTCTTTATTAAGTGTACAGCTTAGCCCTCTTTGTAAAGAAATTGATGTCCAACTACCCAGATCCAACTACTAGATATTATTATTTATCAAGGATTTTTTTTTAAAAAAAAAAAGAAGAAAAAATTAGTTAGATATTATATTTCCCCTTAATTGCTCATAAAGAAAGCTATTTATAATTTATCCTTGATAAAAAAAAAAAAGATAGCTCCTATTAAATGCTGATGGGATTGTCTTCCTTAATTACAAAAAAACTGCAAGGCATTGAATTGATGTTGTCTTGGTAATGCTCTTAACTTTTTTGTATTATACACTCTGCAAATTTTATTATACACAAAAAAAGGGACAAACGAAATTGTTGCAATGTGAACTTATAGCAATAATTATGAATAATAATGTTAAGGGGGCCGGCTTCCTAAATTATTTAGACCCCGGCAAGGCGTTTTCGGGCTAAAATGGTTGAAGGCTTGTCCTAGTTGGGTTGGACCAAAGTGCATTTTTCGGAATCAGGGCCACAATAGATCGTCCTAAAAATGGGCTTGGACAAAACGGTCCATAAATCGTTTGGCCCTCCGTAACTATTTATTTATTTTTTATTTTTTTAATTTTAACTACAAATTTGCATTAAAAAAAATTTCCTTCCCTTTTTTTTTTTTTTTTTTCAATTTTAGTTGGGCTAAATCAAATTTATGTGATGCAGTTCTGCTTTTGACTTGACTTGGTTTCAGGTACATAATTTTATCGACCTGCTATGAATCAATCTGCTTATATTTTATGAACAAGTCGGGCAGGGACCTTTCGCATTGTCTGACCAGTTTTGACATTTGTAGTTATAAATATAAAAAAGATGGAATAATTATCTCAACACCTCCCAAAGTTTGGTATGATTACCAAAATATATTTGATGTTGGGATAATTATTATTTTAATTATTATTGTCAATTCAACTAATGCATAACTATAAATACATTTCTAAAATTGATACATAATTACAATTATATCCTATTATCAAAGGTTCTATTTGTAATATTTTAATATTTTTAAAAGGTGTAATTATAGTATATCCGCCAACTGAATTAACAGTGAGGGCATATTAGTGATTATCCAAGTCTTAGGGGAACTTTTAATAAATATGCCAAACATTAAGGGGTGTTCAGATAATAATTACCAACAAGGTTAAAAATAATAATAATAATAATAATAATAACAATCCCCCAAAAAGTCTCTCATAAGCATTTTGCACAAAATGTAAAAATATTTTTGATGGTACAAAATGTAAAAGTAAAGATCGTGATTTTCACCTTAAGTAAATTAGGATTAAATAAAATTGATGAAAGAACTACAGTCGTAACAATAATTTTAAATAGAAGAAATTTCATCAATAAAAATAAATTACAAATCCCATTTTGGCATGAAATGTTCGAAAATAAAATCCATTTTTGTTTATTCTTTTTGGGGGACTAGAAAGGTGCGCGTGTGTTGCACGTGTTTTTGTTATTTTTAAAATGTGAATTTGTGTTATTATATTTATAATAATTGAAATGTCATTATTTAATTTATTTTATGGATTCTAATAATTCTATACAGGAGAATTGATGAAGTAGGTTAATTTTCGCAAACTAATAATTGCAATAATTTATTTAACCAATAAAAAAAGTACAATTATTTGACTCATATTCAATACAAGATATGGGTAGAAATACAAAATAGCCCCAGTTAGAAATATATTACTTACTTGATTGTCTATCATTATTATTTTTTTAACCTTTGAGGAGAAATTTGTGCCGCAACTTATTTCGCTTCCAACTCGTAAAATATTTAATTGAAGTGTCCATGACTTTTGGTTTATTTCCAAATTTGTAATGGAAATTATTGAATCTATTGACATAGTTGATCCTTTTTTCTGCATTAGAAATCAGGTCAAATATATTAATATGCATGCATCTAAGAACCTCAAGCAACAACAAGTTCACAAATTACTCAATACATATGCAAGGAAAAATTCCCAATATTCACGATAACTCATGCCTTTGTTCCTCTTGATATGAAACCGATAGTGCTCCTTGATAAGATCTCTTATTGGCAACGTTTGCTCGACTGGGCAATTGCTACGCGGCCAACGGGTGCAGCCAAAATGAATCGATTAGTGCAAATATCTTTCTATCTAGAGTTATTCTGTGCTCTTAGGAGCCACTTAATTGGCAACAATTGATGATTGTAATCATTAGGAATGGAGTCTTTTTCAACCAAGGAAACATCTGAGGATGAGGTGTTGACTTCTTGTTGTTTCCGTAATTCCGTTTAGTCTTCTTGATGAATTACCATTTTGAAGAATACTTCTGTGAAATATAACAAACAAAATTTGTAAATTTGTATTTAATTTTCAATGTATAAAATTGATTTTCAGATAAAGTAATAATGCAACTCCCTAAAATCAACATAATTAATAATCATGAATTTAATATCAAGTATCCAAGGGGCTAGACTTTCTATACTACAATTTTATATTAATAGGCAAAGAAGTCAATAAAGTAGTGAATGAAACATTGCAGAAACAGTGAATAATTAAATATTTATTTAATATCATTCAACCAAGTTTATAACTGAGCAATAGATGCACGACAAATGCTAAAAAATAGTTTGCTGAGAAAAGAGGAAACGTTTTGAAATCGAGGTTCAAGTTTAATAATTAGGAATGAACTTTTTGCACCAATTAACTTTACTTATACATTAATTTAAAAAATAAAAATAAAAAGAAACACTAAGATTTTAACAAAAAGAATGTTTAAGAATCTAAAATGACCCATTCTAGGAACGTGGAAACATACAGCCACATGCTTGAACCTATTCAAGTGGTGGACAACAAATCAAGGGAATTTGTTGGACTATTATAATTACATGTCTAGGAATTGAAAAAAATTAAAATTGAAATGGAATTAATTAATTTAATGCTGAATAATTCTCAATTCAAATTAGCTATTATTAGTCTCTTCAATTTAATGTAGAAGTTAGATATATTTATTTATTTTCAAATGATTTTAGATGTTAAATAGGATTTGCTCTGATAATGATTAGAGCTACGTGAATTTGGTTGCATTTTTAGACTTGCAATTTTTAAATGATTTTAGTAATTAATTCTTTTATACTTGTATTAGGGTGACACAAATTTGGCTGCATTTTTAGACCTGCACATTTGAAATATCCAATGAGTACTGTATTTCAAGCCCGACAAACTCGGCCAATTATCGCTATCCAATAGATGTTTTCGATATGTGTTTCTAATTCATTTCAAATACATTTAATTTAATTACGTCTTAATAAAGTTAACATTTAGAAATTTAGTAATTAATTTCATTTCACTTTTTCTTTCTTTTCAAAATTTCATAATCTATGAATAAAACCATAAATTTGCAAGACTTTTTTTCATGCACAGACGAAGGATAAATTTACACAAGTTTTAACGAAACAAAAATAAAGCCTTAAATTGTTAGAAAATTATGACCGCATACAAATACTTATGTATTTCAAAATACAAATAAACATTCTCAATAAATCACATGTACATAAATCATGTAACATATGCCAACAAACATAGAAATATAACTTAAAAACATAAAGAAAGAGAAAACTTACTTGAAATTTGAGATGCAAAAATTAAAATTAGAAAGAGTATAACTTAAAAACATAGGGAAAGAGAAGACCTACTTGACAAGACTTGTCTATTAATAAGAGATACAATTCATGTTTTATACGCATATAAAAATATAATTAAAATATTATATCTAGTGATTTTATACCATAATAATTCAAGGGCATTTTTTAACATTAAAAAAATGAAAGAAACCGTAGATATAGAAAAAGGACCTTTTTCCATGCAAGAAGCCAAGAGCACAGCAAAATTGTTACAGAAAATTGGAAATCGAGAACTCTTTAACAAGAAACTAAAGGGGCTTGGGTTGGTTCAGCAGCTGGCTCAATTCAGTCGAAGAAAGACTTCTCGCATATTGGAATCAGTTCCTTATCGTTGTGAGATTTTTGCTTATCCTTTCTATAATATTTCATGTCAGATTCTGCGTCGGGTGATGCTATCTCAAGTTTTTATGTTGCTTTATTTCTTAATTATGGCTTAAATTTCTGAAATTTAGTTTCTGATTCGGTTACCTAGGTAGATAGGTATTGAATTTATGGTGAAATCTTTATTTTAGTTAAATAGATGGCCTAGTTACCAGAAACTTAATTGAGAATTATGCCATTGATGCCGCTTACATTCCCTGAAATTGTTAAATTTCCTCAAAATTTGCTGTACGAAGCATAAGATCATGGTCCTTACTGTTATATTGCCGATTACTCTTTCTATGTGTGTTGGTAAGCATTTATTTTGTTGAATTTGTAGGAAATCAGGGTCTTAAATGGGACCGATATCTGGGAATAATGCGAATGAACCAATGAAATTATGTGTGTTTGATTTGAGAAGAGGGCAAACTGAAGGGCAGGAGTTGGATAAGATTCTCTTCTTCTATCCGGCTGATTTGCCCCTTCCGGTGCAGCTTTCTGTTATCGGCTTAAGTGAAGGACTCATCACTTTTACCAGGTTGATTATTGTTTCCCCTACTTTACGTTCTGAATGTGAACTTTTCTGTTCATAAGATTCTTTTTACAGAATTTATTTTCAAACACGCTTGGGTGGTATATAAGCATGATATTAAGCTGTAAGCATCTGAGGGTTAATTATGCAATGGTGATTGCATCATGAAGCTGGTCGCATTGTTACTTGATTGAATTATTCATGTTTTTCTACTAAGGCTTGATTTTCTTGTGATACCATGGATGCCACTGTGCATATGAAGCTAGTGTTCTTGGTGAATTGAATGATTTCAGAAGATATTTTGGAGGTGGAATATACTATGATATTTCTGTCAGTGGTGGAAGGCCTTTCTCTCTGAAACGGGCTTCGGTTAATGATACTTGGGTTAGTGTTTGGGGGTAATCTTCCGTGAATGTAATTATAGAGGGCTAACTCCATAGAAGATTGAGCAAGGATCTTTTGTTGAATAGATGTCAATGGGGCAACTCTTCATGCAACAAGATAGCAAATCTTGAGCAATATGTGACCCCTTGAGGTGATGAAGCGAATGAAATCAAATATCCTTCGAATTTTGAGTTTAAAAAATTGCCTTATTCTATACCTTAAAAATAGGAACAGAGAATCTGTTGAAGTACTTGTCTTTTGGCTGGCATATGAGAATCCACAGTTAATCAGAATCTGATATAGAGATACCCGCTGCCCAGCCAACAGCAATCATTTGATTTTATATCCTCTTCGATGTTTGCATGCTCTGGAAAGCCCTTCAACATCTTTTATTTTACAAAAAACAAGATCTCATAAGTCCAACATCTTTAAAATTATCTTGGTTTCCTCGTGTTCTCAAGGGGGTTTCAGCTAAGAAAATTTCGAAGGGAGTCACTGCATGCAAGCAACATTTGCATTTTTTTTCCCCCTTTTTCTTCTTTTGACGTGCTGGGTAAATTGTGCTTGGAGGCAGTACACATTCCATCTATGAATGCTCCACACTTATCATCTAAGATTTGTTAACGGTTTGAAGCTGCTATTCAATTTGACATGTTTGTAAATAAGTTGATTGTTTATGGCATGATATAACGGAGTCCAGAAAATGATTTAGCACCAAAAATTAATTTCTTGCAGAATTTTTTCTCCAGAGGCTGCTTGCGAAGTCATTGAAGCCGAGATGCATTCTCATGTTTTTTATGAGGCAGAGCCTGACATATGGATGGTCATGGTGCGAAAAACCTTTTTTAATAAGCGAGCTCTTCTTTTTCTTCAATCAAAAAGCATGCACTGTGTTCAATGTACTGGATAGGTCAAAGAATGATATTTCTTTTCTCTTCCCCATTGCACTATGTGCTACTCAAATATTTTATTTGTTTTATTTGAAGCTTTTAACTGTTCCAAAAATTCGTGCACTTTTTAACTTGCTTTAGGAATTAACAGTATACAAATCTTAAACGTATTGTGTTGTGTACTTCCCTTTCTTACCAATATGCTGCAAACTCCTCAAAATAACTTGAGAGGTATGTATGCCTCCTTTAAATGATTGAAGTCCTATCAGTGAATTTTATATGCTCTACCCCAACCTATATATGGAGTTGATGATTTCAATATGCTTTCTTCACTTTATTTGACCGTTATGTGGCAAGAGCTTGTTTTTACTGCTGTTACATGTGTTAATTATTTGTAATGTTGTCTGTTGGACTTATAAGCATTGACTCCATGTCTGATGAACTGTTTTCTCTAATGCAAATGAAACGACAATAAAATTCTATCTATACAAGGTCCAACAGTGTATATTTTGATCAGTTTAGCTTTTCTTTTTTTACTGAAGATAACATGTGATTCCATTGTTTTCTAGTGGGTCCTCACTTATTTTGGTTATTATGGTTTTATTTGTTAGTAGGTAGTAGAAAAGAATAAGGAATCAGAAGCCATTTGGCGAATTGATGCTTTACGAAGAGTTCTAAAAGAAGTACATTCCCTTTTTGTGATGTTTCATGGACCTGTTAGAGAATTGGCTGATAAAGAACCTACTGGAGGACTTGTGCGGACTCATCTGTATTATTTCATCATGGATTTTTTGAGTGGTAAGTAGCCTTGACATGCCATTTAAGCTTCACTAGATATGCTTGATTCTTAAATCCTTGTTGTTGCTATTATTTACAAAATTTTGTCAGCATATGAAAAGCGGTCTCCATTGGAATATTGCTGCTGGGGTAATGCTGCAGTTGCTGTATCAAATGATTCCCATTTCATTTGTTCAGTTGGAGCAATCTGAAGTAGACATTTCACACCTTGCATTTTCTGTTTGAGGCAGATTTTTTTATTGGGAGGAAACTTCAGCTGCCAAACTTTCGCGATTCTCTAAAAGAACGTGGAACGGTACAGATGTTAACTGTGGGACGTGAGGCTGCTATTGAAGTTCAGGTTAGTTTCTACATAATACTGTGTGTTTAATGGGATAAAATTCAATATTTCTTCCCCATGAGGGAAAATGTAGAGTTACTGCAGAGTGTTGTTTGTTGGTTATTTCCATCCTTCGGTTATAGAGGGATATCATGGACTGTTTGTTTTATGCTACTGTAAGAGATGTGGCCATTGCGCTGTTGGGGTTTATTATGATAAATACTCCCAAGATTTAATTGGTATTTAATCTTTTTATGGTTATGTTAGTTCTCAATTGTCTGCAGAGGTGTATCCAGAGAAGGCTTTAGGGTAACTTTTCAGTACTACAGCAGAGTATCTACATCTTCTGCTTTTTTGTTTTGGCTGGGGCTGTTGAGTTTTTACCTGGGAAATATAATAACTATTAAGCCAAAAGGATGCCCAGATGCAAATGTCATGTTTGTCAGAAATGGATTTTATTTTAATTTTATTATTATTTAAAATTTTTTTATTTGAGATGTCATCCCCCTGTGCTAATATGAATATTTTCATATTTGTATATCAATTGCCACCTAACACCTGGATTTTGTCAGTCACTTGTTAGAGTGCTAGAATCATGCGCCGGGAACACGACATGCTACTCGCTGACCTTGTTCCAGGATCTTCTTGTCGGCACAACTCTTTCTCCTGTATGGTTTTCTTGCTTGCTGGTCGTTTCTACTTTCATTGTCATCTCCCTACCCACTTACTCAGGGTATTAGCAGAATAGAGAAATGGGCACAGTTATTACATGTAGGATGTATCAGATCTGCTAAATGTATAAGATACCCTGGAGATATGGTTGCACTGTCAATTGATCATTATGTCCTCTTTTGCAGATTGACGCTGTCAACCTATTTACTTATGCAGTGCTAAGGTTAACTCCTCTTGCTCTGTCCTCTGGAGCAAGTTCTTGGTCTTATTCACATAAAGGAGACACTGCATGCAACACTTTTGCTGGAGCTGTACTTGCAAATTCTGGCCTGATTGCAGATCAGTGCTATGATTCTAGTAATACATCCCGACTTGGAAATCGCAGTTATCATGTTGTGAGGCCTTTACAGCATGCCAAGTGGTCCAAGGGGAAGGATGGTTTTCTGGTGACGGATATTTGGGGTGCACAGGTTAATAGCATAGTGCCCACAACCCCGACAATCTGGCTTCATCAAACTGGGGAGAGGATGTATCTATTGCCTTATCAACGTAGGGGCCTCACTGTTATACTTCTCATTCCAGTGTCATCAGTCAATGGGGAGCAAGGAATTGCTTCGGTCAAGCAGCAAATTCTTGAAAATGTGAGTTTTGTTTATTCTGGCTATTTTTGACAAACTGATTCTTCATATTAAGTGCTCTCTTATTGTTGTGATGGATTTGTTACCCTGTCATAACTAACCACTATAACTGTAGTTTTATCATCAGCTCCGTATCTATTTTCTTTTCATTTGATGCATGATAATAGGATGTGGGAATAGAGCTTGTGTTTAAACTTGTGGGATCAAGTGGTCTCTTCATAGGATTGTTGCCCATAAATGCGAGCCTTCCCCGTTTTGAGTTGCCTATTTTTAGAAAAATGTGTTTGGATGTTAATACAGATGTGCTAATACTTTCAAATTTGGCACTTAAACTCTAGTGAAAGAAAGAATTAGTAATGTACATAGTTCACTTAGATAATTTGCAATTTTCTGGTTGTCTCAGGCATCAATGAAGATGTTCAAAGTTGAAGAGAAGCTATCAAGAGGTTGGGGTGGTGAGAATGCTTATCATGTGAGTGGATATCGATATTTGATCGTGGACGGTGATAGACATATATCTCGGGCTTCTCCACCTGGAAAAGTAACAACTTTGACAAAGGTTTGTTCTGTTCCTTCTGTAAGCTCCCTAGCAGTGATACGTTATTATTCTTGTCTATCTAAAAAAGTAACTACAAACTTTTGTATATGTGGCTCAATTATGGTAGAGATTATTTGAAGTTCTCAGTTGTGTTCACAAAACTGTTGAACATTCATTTGCTCTAGAGTTAGAGAGAGAGATTAACAGTTTCTGTTATTCTGTGTAATTATATTGGTTATGCTTACAGAATTTGGTATCAGGAATCTTTAGTTGGGTTGAGTAAGCTGCGAGAAGAGGTTGACTCAGAGAAGAGCAGAGCTAAAGGGAACAGTTGTGAGGAGGATCTGGAAATATGCATTAGAGCGAAAAACAATGCTTGGCTTATTGCTCGGCTTACTACAGGAAAGGAGCTATATATGGTCCTTGAGAAAGCCACTGAAACCCTTCTCTACGCCTCTGAAGCTGTCGAGAAGTTTAGTGAGAGGTAACATTTTCTGCTTCTGGCTTTGTAAAATCAGCATTGTAAATTATTTTCATCCAGATAACAGAATGGAAGAAATGGAGTTCTTCATTTGGTGTGTCTTACCAGCTAGTGTGGTTTTAAATGTAAAGGAGTTTGTGTTTGGAGATACCCAGAAAAAGTAGTAATATGTGGATGGTGTTCTTCTTACACACACACACACAAACACACCTACACACAAACACACCTATGTAATGCAGGGTTAATTATCAAAAATCCCCTAAAGTTTGGATCCTTTGCAGAAAAACCTCCCATATCTTTTGAAATTACAAATTCTTCTGTTGTTGTTTGCCTCTATCTTCTAGGATGCCAACCAAAAGAGAATTTTAAAGCATTTAATATGCCCTCGAAGTACTGTTTAGCAAATATATTGAGATGAAAAAAACAAAAATGGGAGTTGTCGTATTTTAGATTTTAACATTTTAGAATTTTCAACTAGAGAAAATATAAGACCATCCACAAGTTCCGTCACACTGTTCAACTAGAGACAATATGTTGGCATGATGTTGCTGTTGTTGGTCGATTGGTTTATTTATATATATTTTATTTATTTATTTTTATTATTCTTTTCCCTTCCTCCTCCTTCCTGTGTAACCTGGCCAAATTGTAACTAATCCTATACGGCTATAGCTTATATACACGTTTATGTGTGTGTGCGCACCCTATAAAATTTTAACTAATCCCATATGGCTATAACACATACACCCACGCGAGCACGCCTGTGTGTGTAGTGTGTATCCTATAAAATCTTGTGAAAATCGACTGGATCACATTAAACTATCGGCAAGTCCCAGTGTGCCAATGAATATAGGTATGCTAAAATCCACTTCGTAGTTCATATCGATTCTGGATGGTGCTTTTGTTGCATGACTACCAAAAGTAACACGTATCAGAATTGAAGCAAGCTTTCTTCAGATTTCTACTTTGCCTAGAAACTGATGTTGATGTTTACTTGAATAATAAAGATGATCTTTAATGCAGGTATTGCGACGGGGATTTTTCTTTGGACTGAATGAAGATTTCGACTTGATCTTCATAGAGGTAACAAATGAATATTGTTCACATGGTTATATACATATTCCCTTTGCTATGGAATCACTGGCCTTCTATAAGATTGTCTTAATGAAGAAAATAGAAATAAGCCTGAAAAATGGAATGCCCTTGTTGCATAAACAGATGAAATTTTAAAATATGACCAATTGGTAGGAGATGAGCATTTGAGACATACTATAATAAATGAAATTCTTCAATGTGTACGCCTTCTTTGTTTACAGGGATAATTACCTCAGCATTCTATGAGATTTGATTTAATTACAATGACACCTCTAGCGGTTTGAGAAATTAGAACAATACTGCTTGCTGTTAGTTCAATTAATGGTAATATTTAACAGAATATTGTTGTGATTTTACAAACTACAATAACACCTCCTAAACTAGGGGGTGTTGGTGTTTCGGTGACTTATGTTGGGATGGTGGTCTTGTGATTTTTCAAATCATAAGGGTTGTTTATTGTGATCTGAAAGGGTTGTTTATTGTGATTTTTCAGGTGAAAGCTATCGCACTGCCTAAGTTTTCTATCGGTTAAACTAATGACGTGGGTGTGCTTGTAATTTTCTAAATCGTATAAAATGTTATTGTAATTAGTTCAAATCTCATAGATCTATTGTGGTATAAATCAATGAGGGTGCAACAACTGCTGTCTATTTCTCTCAGAGAAACTCTCTAGCGTTTAGGTTCTTTTTAAAAGTAATTAATTATTTCATTTGTTAAAGGAAAACTAAATATTTCATTTGAATATGCAGCTTTCTTATCGAAATACTATTGAGAAATTTGACCATTTTAAATCATCACGTCAATTAATCATATATACATTTGTTCCTTCATCCTATTATCTTAATATATGGAAATATATTTATTAACTATCTTATAAAAATTATAATGATATAACAACTTGAACCTCTTATTAGATAAAAATTACATGAAATTATATTAAATATTTGTCTCTCCTTAAACTAAAATCATTTTTTTTTTTTTTTTTGTGTGTGTTGATTTTCAACTTTACAACTAGAAATTGTTGTTTCATAATCGTTCTCAAAACTCATCTGTAGCAAAATCAACACTATCATAATGGGTTTTACATTCAATGTGAGACAATTAGTAACAGACTAAGCAACATATTGAAAATGGATTTTAGGTCTAATCCATTGGATAATTGTCCAAGATTATATAAAGAGATTATTGATCCACGTTATCAATTTAGGATTCTAGCATACACCTGAACTTCAAGCCTGGACATTTAGAATGTGGAGTAATATAAAATAGGTGATCAATAATATTGAGTAGTGCAATACTATAGTGGATTTAGATTTGATACCACATCAAAAATGAACTTTTGGTGTAATTTAATTTGAAAGCTAATTTAAGATTATACAAAATTGATCACCATTTATATACTTTACTGATGTAGAATTTTAACACAAAATCAATTTCATTTTACAAGAGAGGTATTAACTAAGATCAGAATACGTAAAATATGTCGTCGGTGGTGGCAAATATTTGTAGTGCTTTCCTTTCGCACCGACGCAGGAGTACCATAGCACGTCGGTTGTCTTAAATTCCTCATTTAAAGAAAGGCTAATGTCACTGTTCTAGTTGCTTTATATGGCCAAACACTCCCCAGATCATGGCAACCCCCCTGTCCGAATTGAATTATTCAACAATTAAATTTTTTTAAATATTAATAATAAATTATATATCTCTATAATTGTGTTCATATCACGTGGAATTGAATTATTTTATCTATTTCTTATAAATACTTTTCTTTTTCTCTTTTAAAAATATGGATTTGAATCTTGTGAAAGAAAAAAGTTGAGATAGTTTCTCTCAACTTTAGGCAAATTCGATTCGTTCGAAGGTGCCTTCTGGTTGAATGCTATCATGTTTTTCTATTGAATAATAATTTTAAATATTTGCTCGTAAGCTATCAAAGTTGGTTTTGATTTTTATATAGTTAACGTATAGATATGTTAATAATTGTGTCCGAGCATATTGAATTAATACAGTAATGTATTACATGTGACAATTGTGATAATTGATATTGAATTAGGGCCAAAATTTTTGTCTTTTGCATTATTATAAACTATTTCTTCATTAATGATGTTGGGCAAATGTTACTTATGTCACATTCAATCTTGTCAAGCTAAAAAGATAAGCTTTGTTAAAATACTAAAGTTGAAGTTTTAAAAAATATTCTTACTGTTATGAAATTGCTATTTTTCTTAATTTTTTGAACATTAAATGCAGTATGATTTTCGAAAATACAATTTAATTAATTTTTTATATATAATATGCTGATGTGATAAACTATGTATAACTTAATATATTGAAAAAGAGATTTGCCATGTTATGATTTGAGATCATAGATTATAATATAATAAGTTTATTAAATTAAATTCAGTCTTAGAAAATAATAAGGAAAAAGAAAGAAAAAAAAAACAAAAGATTGGGAATTTCCTTAAATTCAACGAAGAAGCAGAGGATAAGTACAGTACAAATCTGATAAATAACCTATATCCTTGAGGTTTGTGCCAGGCGGAATATTCATGATGTGACTGCAATTATTGTTGTCATCAAAAACATATTGTTTTCATCATTTATATTATGTTTGGTTCAAAAATATTACTTATATATAAAAAAGAAAAAGTTCTAAAATATTAAGAAAGCATTAAAAGAAATGAACGCCGTGCTTAAAATGACATTATTTATGTGTCCATTTTGTTTTTTCCTTTTTTTTTTCCCCATTTTCTCTTTCTTTATTAAAAAATTAACAATTTAGACATTATTGATAAATTGAACTATTGTTTTCGAATTTAATCCTATGATGAAGTTTCTTTAAGCCTGAGTGAAAGATAATTAGGATAAAAATAAATCAAATTACATGATATTCGCCTTGAATTTGATAGTTTAGAGTACTTGGACACGGCATGTAACATAGGAAACCAAGTTTAAATCCAATTTTTGATTAAATTAAATTAAAGTCCATCTGAAGTTCGAATTAATTAATTAAAAAATAACAAAACACGTATAAAAAAGTCAAACTACTAGAATTCTCCTCATGTTCGATTGGATTAAAATTTATTCAAAACTCGATTTAATCATTCATTAAACTAATATTAAACGTTCTTTTTAAAATTCCATAGTTAGACTCAATGCATTTCCAGTCCTAAGGAGGACGGGGAAATGGTAATTTTATCCAAACTTCCTAAATTTACTGCACTTCACATGCACTTCAAACTTATTAAAAAAAAATAAAAAGAAAGAAAGAAAAGAAAAATAAACAAGAAAAAAAAGAGCTAATTAACTCCTTTATTAATAATATCCTTAATAAATTATAAATTTTACAAATAAAAAAAAAAGGATTAGAAGCAAAAAAACCTTTTTCTTCATGCTTCTTTCAAATTACAGCCCATAAAATTATTATTTAAAAAAAGAAAGAAAGAAAGCAAGAGATAATTTTGGACACCCCCAAGAAAAGAAAATTTAACTCTTTTTACCCTCTTCACCTCCGTCTTCCAAATAAGTCTTCTTCCTCCAATCAACCCTAACTAACAGACAAATCACAAGAAAACACGTGGCATAGAGTGCATGGACCTTCCAACTACTCTTCGGTGGCTGGTGCAAAACCGCCCTATGAAAAACCGTCATGTAATAATGCAGCCCAACTGCAAAGCCCACAAATGTTTGGGCGAGGCCCAATAACTTAGTTGCCAGCCCAGCCTCAGTCGAGAACACCAAAATCAAGTACATCAACAGAAGCAGGAGGTACAAAACATAACACAGTGTTTGCAAAACCTGCACACAGACGTAGGTGGACTGCGAAGCCGAGTAGAAAAACCTCAGCGGCTCAAGCCCCGTGGCAAGAGAGGATAAGCAGAGAATGGTGAAGTATATGGCCAAATAAACTTGTATGAAAATCAAAAGCTTCTGGAGTGAAAAATAAGCTTTGATTCTATTGAAAATGAGAGAAACGAGAATTAAAGGGATGATGATGAATGCGAACGAGACTAAGGAAGCGATCATCGGCGCATATTTGTTGCCAACATAGGGTTTGAATCCCTTGGTGAATTCCTTGTTGTATTTCGTGAGGTAAATTCTTGAGGTTTTTGAAATTTTTTCTAAATCTGGGACGAAAGTTTCTTGGAATTTTGATGTGAGGTCTCTGAATTCAGAAACTAAATCATCTTCATCTTCTTCATCAATCTGTTTCTGGGGTTTATTCGATTTGGGTTGGATTAAACTCTTCTCCAAATGGGTTTTTGTTTTTGTTTCTTTGATTGTAATGGGCTTGGTTGTTTTGTTCTTGGATGAGGCTAATTTGAGTAGATCTGATGAGGATTTGTTGGTGGTTGAATTTGATTTTGAAGTTGAATTGAGTTTCTTGAACTGGGATTTGATAGTTGGTGGAGAAGGGTTTAATGAACTGGTTTTTGTGAGCTTGGTTCTGTTTTTGGATGGCTCAGAGATTGGTTTATTGAGCTTGGTTTGATTCTTGAATGAACCATTAGTGGTTTTGACAAGCTTTGTTTGGTTCTTGGATGAACTTGAAGAAATGGGCTTAATGAGTTTGGTTTGATTTTTGGTAGAAATATTTGAACTAGAAGAAGTGGTTTTGGATTTCTTCTTGATAATTGGCTCATTTTGTTCTTCATCTTCCAATTCCAATAACAATCTTCTTGCACTTTTTGGTTGGTTTTGATTGGCTGAAATGAGAGTTGAAGTGATGAAAAGGAGAAAGAATAGATAAAGTAAGAGTACCTTCTTGAGTGGAGCCATTCTGGTACTGAAATCTATGTCTCTTTGTTTGAAGATCTAATGAGGGAATTTTTTTTCTTTGTTTTTTCTTTTCTTTTTGTGAGATTTAAGAAGCTGAATTGGATCTGGAATTCAGAAGGGAGGAAAGTGGCATTTATTGGAGAGAGGGAGAGTAAATTTACACATAGTGTGTGAACTGGGGAGTGAAGCTGAAGGGGAAGACTTTAATGTTGAAGATGAGATAGGTCACATGGTGCAACTACACTGTGGTAGAGTAGACTACGCGGTTTTACACAGCACCCCTTTTTGGGGTATATATCATTATAATTTATATTATATAGTTTTGGAGTGATTCGATTTCTGTGTTGTTGAGTAATACTTTAATGTGATTGAAGTTTCATGTTTGATAATAAATTTGACTATTTTTATTTTTATTGATTTTTCTTATGGGAATAATGGTTGTATATCTCTTCTTATATCGATTGATAAAATGTTGTGGTGATACTTGATTTTGCGCCACTGTGACAAGTTGAGGTCTCCACAATACATTTCTAATATGGTAGAATAGAGTGAACAATGGAACTCCAACCCCGCCCCAACTGACGAGGAACCTGCAGCTACTTTTGAGGTGCATTCTGAATAAATCTCAGGTCCATATAATAGCTTGCAAATTACATGGACCAGATAAGTTGTACAGGGCATACTTTGTGTGATGGGTTCATGTTTTAGGAGAGGTATGAATCTAGGTGGTAAGTGTGGAATTTTACCAACTTTTTTGACAAATAATGACACACTTTCAATATAGTAAAATAAAATGAAACGAGAATCAAATTTATTTATAATAACAACAAATGATAAAACGTCATATTATGCGGGTTAAGTAAGGGCCTAAGGGGCTTCCCTGCGATTTTCCAACAATTAGTTTTAGCAATTCATTTTTAATTGGAAACCATTGACTGTTGTGCTTGAATTTTTGTTTAGTATCTCTCAGAAAACATACTCTTAAGTCATCTCAATATATACCGATCAAGAGCATATTTGCCCTCAATACGATTATGGCTGGTAGGTTCCACGCCTCCAAGCAAAAAATAACTCACATTATAAGATCTACATCTTTAATTTCAAGTTTCTTTGTGAATAGACATGCATTAGGACTTTTCTCTCTTCTTCACTGATTGTTTAAAATGCAATAAAATTTTCTACAAATATACGGAGACGATAATATATTTTGAAACATCTTTATTCAACGATCGAATCATATTTTATAACTTACAATATATTGATGAGCTACATTAATTGTTTCATGTCTTTACAAAAATTTATCTACATGAAGGGATTGATTTGTGGGTTTATAAAAATCTTGAACATCTATCCATCAACATCATTTGCCAAGAAATGTCACTACTTTTGGACCTTAGCAAACAAAAAGTGTCTCAAAGTCTGAACCAATTGGCCTACCTAGCGATAGAATTCTAGATATGCTTTGTTGGTACCCACCGAGGACTTTTGGGTACGCTTAAATAAAATAAAAAGTTCAAAAAATTTTAAAAAAATATAGAAATTAAACTTAATATATTTTATTTGATAGAAGGAATTAGATGTTAATGATTATGTATTTACAGTAATAAATATGCTCATTGCATTTATTTTGACATTTAAATTTCAAATTCACATAATTATTTCGACATTTAAAGTTCAAAAGATTAAAAAATTAGAGAAAGGTAAATAAATACTTAAGATGTATGAGTCGAAGGAATCAATTAATTGAATGTTAATGGTTATGTATTTATATTAATAAATATATTAATTGCATTTATTTTGGGTTTTGCATTTCAAATTCACATAATTATTGCCAAATGATTCATTGACTTGCATAGCTTGAGAATCTTTTTGGATCACGGACTTGAGAAAGGAAAATTCAAAAAGAAAAAAGGATTTTCTGATTTTTAAAACCATAACTTTGCATTTTATATTTTAAATAATTTTAGAATATATTTTATTATAAAAAATTTGAAGTCCAAACATAGTCTTAGTATGCAAAATAAGTGACCATCCAAGAAGCTCATGAAAGCCTTGATTTTGTTGACTTCAATAAGAGGTCAAAAGTATTTGATGTCTTATAATGTATATTAAATTACCTATTGGATTTAAACTAATAAGATATGCAATCCTTTTATTATATTAATAATACTAATTTTGTCCATAATAATGCTACTATTAAAATTTTCCTCATAATTTGATTCTAAATATGATACTAAACGCGTTCAAGGTATAAAATAAAGGTGTAATATATTCATAATCTTTTATTTTAGTTTAATGATGCACTTTCTACTCTAACACGTACTTTAAGTTTCTTCCTTTCTTCCTTTCTTTCTTTCTTTTCTTTTCTTTTTTTTTTCCCTTTATATATTTAGCGAGGAATCATTTTATTATCAACTTTACACCTTGGTCCCCAAAGATTACTAAAATCTCAAGTTATTATTATACTGAGACTTTTTCTTTGATTGGTAATTCATCACATAATAAAATAATATACTTGTTTGGTGAACTTGATTTAATTTTAATATATTAAAAGAGATAATTTTTATAATAAAAAATCATGAATATATTGATAAAGTCCGTACATCTAGTCAATTTTGTACAACTTTCCCAACACTTTCTCTTCGATTAATTCACTCATTACCATTTCATATAATTAAATATTATTAGTTTACATGACATCTATATGATGACACCTTTGCCATTTTTCACAAAAGTGGAAGCCAACTTTTGTGTTACCATAAGCAGTGATATTAGCATTATGAAAGATATGTGGATGATATCATTTCTATGTTGGACGGAATGAAATATTGTACTAGGTTGCTATGGGATGTCTTAGGTTGGATAATCCCAATGTTTCATTGAAATGTTAGTACATATATATACAAGTGATATTACCAATGCATCAAAATTGCTCTCAAAATTTAAATTTTATATGCAAACACATGCCATGAATTTTTTATTTTTATTTTTTATTTTTTATACTTAGGATTATATTCAACCTAAATTTAATTCATGACTTATTCGAATATGAACAATGAATAGTTGAAACGTGACTTTATCTTAACTGACCATATGCTATTGAGTAAGTGTGTATTAATCTTTAAATAGTATTGATATGATATATTAGTACAATGATTGGATAATTAATCATTTTACTTAAACAAATAAAAGTTCTATGTCTTTTTTTTGCGATATTTTACCATATGAAAACTCTTTATAATTAGTTTTAAAAAATTACTATTTAGTTAGTTTTCATTTATGTATTTATCATGAAAAAAAAAAAAGAAAAGACATATGGCCACTTTATATCTTTCTTGCTTTCCCATGTGGGAGGGATCTATAACTCAAAAATAAGTAAAATCATTACATGCAATGGGGCATACTAGGCCCACCTCACTTTGATTGGGACCCTAATTAAGGTCCACAATTAGAACATGGGCAAGTCCCAATCACATCCAAATAACCAATTTTGAGGCTTTAAATTAATTATTTCCTTTTTCATTAGAAATGATTTGCGATATTTTTTTAAATTTTTTTGAAACCTAGCCCCCTTCGTAAAAATATGCTTGATGACAAATATGGTCCTAAAACCTACATTGAATAATTTGAAACTCTATCTAAAACTTTTTAATTATACCATTTAAAAATTTATATTTTTTCTATATATTAATATAGAAATGTGTAGATTAATGAATGCAAAAAAGAAAAAGATTTATATACATAAACATGTGTATACATACACATAGTTACATATTTAGCTATGTATAAGACAAATCAACAACTCCATAATTTTGTAAATAGCTTCAATCATGATGTACATAAATAAGTATATATATGAAAATATGTATGCATAAATATATTACCAATATCTTGCTTGGAAATTCATTATAGGCTTTTATTTTTCCTCTTATATTTTCTTTTCTTAAAAAATATTTTCCTAATAAGTTATTATTAAGTTTCTTTGCTACCATCACAAATATGTTTTTGTTAAAAAAAAAAAAGAAAAAAGAAAAAAGAAAAAAGGCTTTATTTTTAAATAAAATGTGGGCACCAAGTAGTTAGTTAGTCCTTTAATTCCAAACAGGACCCCCCTTTGCAGGGATTTAGGACCAAAACCTGTCACCACTGCCATGCATGCTTGAGGGAAAAGAAAAAAGAAAAAAAAGAAAGAAAAAGTGAAGAAGAAAGAGGCACCATAGATTAATGTGTAATCTCTATCAAGATAATTTGTTCAATTATGATTAAGATTTCCCATTCCAAAATGCCAAATATATTTAACATTCGCTTATAAAAATACAAGGTTGTGAATACTATATATTTGACGTTAATCTATGAATGAAATATGAGATGAAACATAAATTAAAATATGGGATCCAAAGTGATTAATATAGTCAGGATTTTTTATTCTAAAATAATGTTTCATCTCTTATTCTATATCATAAAACATGCAGAGTGTATTAAATATTTCTTTATAAGAACATTGGGTTGTAAAGCTCATCAGGTTGGATGCTTAAAGCTCACCATAATACACATTGTGTCTTTCACGAGACAGGTGATTGGATCGCACAAGAGAACGTGAACTCTCTCGACACGATTAAACTTGAATGCTTAGAGTTTGAAACCAATAGAAATGATACACTTGCATTATTCATTCACTATCCATAAACACTTTTCAATAATTGAATCTTTTTTCTCGAAGCTATTAGTGTATGATGTTGTAGAAATTGACTGATTTGATGAGAATGAATACAAAAAGTAAGAATCCAAACACAACGTAAGAAAGATACAAAATTTTACGTGATTAAACTTCAATATGATAGCTTACGACCATGTCACAAGTAGAACAATAATTCCATTAGACAAAATAGAGAGGTGTCCTGATATTATACAATCTCAATTTCACTACACTCAACTTCCCACTCCCCTCTATGTATTTCTCTCTCATCCTGATCCATATATTTCTCTCTCATTCTGATCTTAAAGATCCCTTTGTCAAAACTTTCTAGGCTGCAACGTCGAACCACTAGACTTTAACACCCCTATTATTCTCATTCTTATTCTGAAATCATATCAACATGCAATCCTATAAGCACTAAACAAAGAACATTCACATCAAAGTAAACTAAACATAAAAAAATAAAAAAATAAAAAAGAAAAAGAAAGAAAGAACTATGAACATCTAGTGTTTTTACATCATGGGACAATGAATCAAAACCAGTCTATGATCAACAAAAGTGATGTGAGTTCCTACAAGTAACTTTTTGATGTGTGCATTTCAGGAAATCCAAGAATCGTGGAAATTAATGACGCAAAAATCAGTTAACAGTCCAAACTAACCTCTTGATCCCTCTACGATTTTCCCATATCCGAGGAAGTAAGATCGCGAGACAACAACCTCTGTTCATCGTTCTCATCAAACTCAACATTTTTGTCTAAAACATCGATTTGAGCATAATCTTGAACCAAATCATTCTCATCTGTGTCGATCTGCTGAAGTTCTGACTCGATCAAAGCATCCATTCTTGCACGATCCCTGTCCCTTGGATATGTACAATAGAGAAAAGAGTAGAAAGAACAGCATATTGCCATTGGGATGCCTATTGCAGTGTAAAGTGCTTTTCCAAGTGACGCAGCATTTTCTCTGTCTGTTTCAATTCGTTTTGAGTCTAAGGATCCCTTTGGCGGAGGTTTATAGCCGTAGACTTGTTGAGCTAGCATTCCAACAACAGGGGGAGCAAATGAAGATAGGATGGATTCGAAAGATCTGTCTAGAGCGTAGATGCTTGTCCGAGCTCTTTCTGGAACTATTTCTGCGAATATTGGACTGAGAAGAGGTATGTTAGGGAAGTAGAAACATGTTATTACCACATGATGGAAAGAACAGGGAATTCAGATTGTCTCAACTGGGTAAAATCTTGAGTTCTGGAGTCAAAAAGATCAAACTAATGTCCTAGGCAAGGAATGAGAAAATTGATGATGCAAGAATCTCATGTTTGTGGTAAGAAATAAAAGTTTCTGTTTTACATTCAACTTGAGCATTGAATGGAAATAAAACAATAAAAATTAAGGAGTTTTTATACTTAAGAAGGAGTTTGGATGAGATTGTAAACCTGTCAAAACGTGTTTGAGCTTATAACATAAGGTGCCTGCTAAATTTTTGAAAAATAGTTTATATAAGCTCTTTTAGAAAAGGTAAGGAGTTGCTAATTTATTTTTAGAATTTGAAAATGATTTTTAACTTTTAGCCTTGCTAATAACAAAGTTGTCATTATCAACATCTTACCAGTTTCAAAAACATGTTATAAGATGTAGGAGCTTATAAGATGATTTTAAATAAGCTCAGAAGGTGTCTCGATGAGCTTGTAAGACGTCAAGAAGTGTTTGACAAACTTTATTAAGGAAGAGCTTATAAACTCTCAAAATAAGATGTTAGAATCCAATATGCTCTTTTAGGAAAAGTAAAAAATTTCTAATTTATTTTTAAAATCTTAACATGCTCTTGATTTCAATCATCTTAATCCAAGCATTAAGATTACTAATATTTTATAAGCTTTAATATTTTATTTTCTCCTAACACTTCATTATTTTATTTGTTAAATAAAATCTAACATCTTACAAGCTTCAAAAATATATTACAATACGTAGGAACGTAGATGGTTATAAGATATTTTGAATAAGCTTAACTAAACACACTCTTCGAAGGTGTTTGGCTAAAATTGTTTAAAACATCTTAAAAGCTCTTACATCTTTGAACTTATAAGATATTAGTAATGTAAATTTTATAACTAATATGACAATTGTATCTTAAGATCTTAAAAATATGTTAAAGACCTCCTTACTTTTCTCAAAAGTGCTTATAATATCCCAATAGCTTATTTTAGCATCTTATAAGGTCTTCTTTGAAAAAATCACCAAACACTTCATGAATTTTATAACCTCTTCCACATCTCAAAGAGCTAATAAGTTCAGCCAAACACCCTCTTAGTCAAACACCCTATAAGTGGCAGTTCATGTATGACATCAAGAAAAAGAAGCAACTTTCAAATATACTTACTTGTTAGTAGCCGGAGCATTCCAAGAGACAAACAATCCCATAACAAAGAACACCAAACCATGCATTACTGCAGTAGAAGGATTATCAGGCAATCCCAGCATCAAAATAGCTGCTAAAGGAATAGCTGAACCAGAGCTTATCTGAGACAAAATAATCCTCCCTGAATTCGGCAACTTTTTCGCAAAAATATCCCCCATCTTACCGCCAAACAATCCCCCTAACGATCCAGCAACATTAAACATCGTCAAGATCACTGCTGTTGTCTCATGAGAGAATCCCATAAGCTCTAACCACATCGGAGCAAACGAAAGAGCCGACCAGGGGAATGAGCCGGATACACCTTGAGCTATCAGAAGTTGGAACGAAGGCACTTTAATGATCGCTTTTGCTTCTTTGATCAATTCAAGAACTTCTTCACGAAAAGGTCTATGTTCTTGATGCTTCGTTTTGTCTGAAAAATGAGGATCTTTTGCGAAGAGACGGACTAGAATGCCTATTAGAACACTTAAGAGTGCAACTAGGTGGAAAGAGATTCGCCAACCGGGGATTCCCATGAATGATGTGGTGGCAATTAAGACGGAAAGTAGTCCTCCGATGATGGATCCTAGGTTTCCGGTTAGTTGTAACCATCCAAAAGCTGTCCCACGATTGCTTTCGTCGGTTGAGTCAGCGACGAGGGACTGGATTGCTGGTGTGACTATGGCGAGTCCAATACCGTTTAGGCCTCTTGATATTGCAACCTATGAAACAAGAAGAAAGTACTAAATTGTCAGATGATGAATCTTGGAATGCAAATTAGTTTTGAGGATCTAAAGTAAGTTTGTTCACATACAACGATCTGGTTCTCCAAATATAACACAAGTAAAGCAATGTTTACTAAAAAACTCACTCAACCTCTCTCCAACAATCTTGGACATATTCAAACCACATCTTGTGACTCATATGGAGTGTGTTTGCTGTTTGGCACTGAGTCCCCTTTGAAATATAGTGATTTTACTTTCGAGAAATTAGCCGTAAAATGACTAGTAAAAGTTGAAGTTTTTGTAATTGTAACTACAACTCAAAAATTGATAGAAAAGCTGATAATGGATGTTTACCGAAATAAGTGATTTTCCAAAGGTTTAATGATTTAAATTACAATCTTTCCCTCAAAAAACCTATTCTCACGCTATCAAATAAGAATAATACAGTATTTTCATGTGAACCTGTAGGTAAAAAAGTTCAATTAGAATTCACCTTACTAAAAACTCTGCGAATTACTTCTAAATAGCCACAAGCTAAAAGCTGGCCATAAAATCAGAAGTCATCCACCAAACACGCTCCATATTATTTTCAACAGGTAAAAGCTGAAAAATTGATACTAAAAGCATTATCAAACATTGTCTTATTCTAACTCTCTCTCCAGACCAATCGAAGAACATTGACATTCATGTTCCCTTTTCTTCAATCCAAATGTTTTATGTAATAATCAAAACAAATCTTCAATCCCAGAACACTTCAAACAAAATTAGGGGGAAAAAAAAGAACTAAATTTATAATATTAATCAACCCGGTATCATATTCAAAATCACATGCTTTAGATAATTAACTGCATAAATCATCCCCTGTTTCCTCTGCATCCACGTTTCAAAGTCTTCTCAATATCTGTGCTTTGTCCACTAATTACCATTTTCTGCTAATTAATAAAATTAAACTAAAATTTAACCTCAACAAACGTGGATGAAATAGCGACGAGGAAGGTGGCGGCGGCCCAAAGAAACGCACCGACGGCGATAACGTGAGTCCGATTGTGTCTAACAGCGAGATAAGCCGCTAGCGGGTAACAAGATGACTGCACAATGGATCTGAAGAGCGTGAGCGAGCCAAGCCGAGTTGGGTCGGCGTGCAGCGCCGCGCCGACTTCTTTGTAAACCCCCGGCAGCAAAGATTCATCGGCGCGCTCCATAATACCGGCTAAATTTATAAGAATAAGAGTCACCGTCTCTGATCTCATTTCTTTCAGATTCTTAATTCATGAATCTGATATATTCCGCCCGGGCGGTGGCTCTCCGGCGGCCTGCGGCGGGGATTGGGTGGCGTTGACTAAGAGGGAGAGAGAGGTGACAGTGAGAGTGATGTGGCGCTTCCAGTGAGAGAATTCGGTAGGATTTAGGTGGGATTTTTCCTTTTTGGAATATTTTTATGCTTGGATTGTAAGCAATGAGAGATTCACAAGTGTTGAAAAATTTTAAGGTAAGATTGTCTTAAAGAGGGAAAAGATTTAGGACAACTAATTTTCCAACGATGTTGGAATTGAAGTGAAATTTCAGGTGGAATGATGAATGATATAGTACAGCCTATGGATCTTTGCATTTCCCACGTTTTCTTTCCTGAATTGTGCACACAAATTACAATTTAAATTTTACACAAAATATTTTTCTTTAAAAAAAAAATTGATCTACAAAACAATTTCTTAGTAGTAGAATTTGATGTAAATATTTTTGTAGTTGTGGATTAATTACGAAATTGACTAGATTCAAATTTGAAATATGGGTACTCATTGATAGGTAGTAATTATATTATTTCGAAATGATTATATTTGTTAAGAGATTAATTTCATAGTAAATTTTTAGGGGTTAAATTCCTAATTTTTTGGTAGTATTGGATTCTCATTGAAAATTTCATTCTTTTATAACAAAATGATTATATCTTTCATATTTTATTTTTTCTAAAATACGTTTAAAAAATCTTAATTATGCCAAATAATTTATTCTATTAGGGACATGACGTGGGATTTCAACATCATCAAACGAGGCAATTTGTTTGGTCAGACAATTGAGAATAACTCAGTATATAACCTTATTTGATGATGCTCAAATTTATTCAAACATGAATGAACTAACTTTATGTCGTATTATCCGATTTGCATATGTAAAAATGATTTTTTTTTGGGGGGCGGAGGGGTGTTGTTTTATGTCTAGAGAATATACTAATGTTATGTAATGATATAGACCCTCTTTTCGAGAAAATAAATTCGACATATCATGACAATAAGATAAATTTATTTTTGGAAAGTTAAAGGTATATATGTCATCTGGGTGGAACTTTTCTTTTCACTTATATGGACCGACTTGGCCCAATAACGAAGTAAATAAGATTTTGTTCTGCTAGGGTACTCTAGAATAGGCCCAATTTCAAGTGTAACAATTGACTTAAATTCGAGATTAGAATTTGTTCAGCCCGAACAAAGTCCCAACATTAGGGCCATTTCCTTATGGCCCAAGTCCACTATAAATTGGGCCTGTCTATTTTTCTTGGGATAGATTTTGGGCCGTTCTATTTAAAAGAGCAAAACAGTTTGTAATAAAGTAAGAAAAGGGAAGTGATGGTTGTGACCTGGATTCCATGATGAAAGAGACAGAAAATCTAAAGCAATTAATATATTATTTTAAAAATCTCTCTTTTTTGCATGTGAGACATTTTTTCAAGGCCAAATTTTAAATTATAAGTAGTGTAAAGCCCGTCACCATTATGTGGACATGTATACTAAACTTCATGACATTAATTTTTTTTCCCTTTTCCCTTTTGTCTTTTTGATAATTTGAATATTATTAAATATAATTTTCATCTTGTTAAAGAGAACCTTTATATTTTGTGATACTTTCCACATCAATTTGCATAACCAAATTTAACATATAATTTGGATCAAATGAAGCTCAACAAGATATAGAACCAACTAAAGCTTGGTAACAACAGAAGGGCACGTTCTATCACAAAAATGTTGTCATTGTCAAAATAGAAATCTGTAAATTCATCTAGTTGTTTAATCTTTTATGTAATTTGAGTGAACCAAAAATTGGCATTTTTCCTAATAATGAAGGTAAAACATTTGATGTGATTGTACTAAAAGCAAATTTCAATATCTACTACTATGAAATGTAATATCATAAAAAGAGAATAATATCAATAATTATTTCACATATCATTGTAGACATCATAATTATTCTTAAGTATGGAGCTCACAAGAGCACTCCTATTACAAGTGTGACAAGTGATGATTAGAACATATGTGGATTGGATTTATTTAACCTAATCTAGTAGGTGGTGGCTCACATGAAAACTTAATCATTTGTTTTAATCCATTTTACCTTTGTTACAAGGAGTAGACTTTAGACACCGTGTTTTGATGTTTTGATCACTGAGCCTACCCTAGCAGATGCCCTTATTGTTTTTTGTAAAAATATCTTAATATTGTCGAAAGTTTTTGGGTGAATAACATCGATATTCTCTTAAAAAAGGTTCAGGGGTTCAATTTATATTTCTAAAAAAAAACAATAATAAAGCCATTTATATATGAGCTCATTAAAAAAAAAAAAATTGGGGTTCAATTAATGATGAAGCCATATACATGTGAACTCATCAAGCCCCTTGCGGAAAACTTCAAATTAATTTTTTGCAATGCAGCGAGTAGAACTCAAATCCAATTTAGAAAAATTATAGGTTGAGTGAAATTTTGTTGCTTCTTGTCTTTGTTTTAATCTAATTGTATCTCATTTTGTTCTACAAGATTTGAAAATGACTGTCAATACCTAAGTATAGGTCTTTGATAATCCTAATTTGCTCCATAGCCCTAGGGCTATTACAACTAGGTAATTAAAAATTCTCAGATGTACTAGTAATGCATGGAGATGCAATCACCAATTTTCCTGAGATCAAACTTAAGCATTTAGAGCGTGTTTGATTAAGTTTCTTTACAATATATATGATTTTTGTTTTAAAAAAGTTAATTCACAACAAGTTCTTAAATATATCATAATATATTTTAAAAACATTATTATCTCACTCACACATCAATTTAAATTCAAGCTTTAATTTAGAAATACCATACTCGAACTTCATTCAAAATTGATTTTTACACAAAAAAAAAAAAGGAAAAAAAGGTTCCATTCATAATCGGGCACTCCTAGCCGCGTGGGACCAACGTGTCCCGAGGGTGGCAAGGAATTTTGCCAGCCAAACAGATCCATGAAATTCGGTTGCTCCTGTCGCCTGTGATTCACTTTCTCGTACATATTTTGGCGGGAAACTGGACTCGGTTTAGTGGGCCCATTCTTTATTTTTATTGGGTGACACGGGCCCATCTCCTTGTCGGAAAATCATGATGGGCCCGACAATGGTCCGTCAGTCGCTTTCATGAATTGGGCCAAGCCCGTTTTCTTGGGCCTCCGCATCCCAGGTAAGCCTGAGGTGGCAATGACGTAGAGTGTTCTAGATCCCTTGTTAAAATTATTTAAGGAAAAATAGGAAGTTTTAAAGCTTTCTGAGACTCTATTAGGTACTTTATTTGTGGTTGATTTTTGGATTATGATCGTTAGTAGTTATTACAAGTTGATTGTTGGTTGTTATTAATTCGCGATGATCAATATTTTTCATGTGTATGTCATAATTTATGGAAAAAAGTTTAGATGTTGATGTCTCAAAGTTTATTACGTCTTAATTTCAAGTTGTAGCAGAAATAAATATAGCCCCATTTAAGGTACTATTATAATATATGTTTTGTATTGAACTTGTCCCAGGAATATGTTTGTATGAATTTCTTAAAGTTATTTTGTAGGAGGGAATAATAATAATAATAATAATAATAAATAGCTTTTTTCCCCCTTCTATTTCAAGCCAATTAAACCTCAACACACTCAAAAATGCTAATTGCACTATTTTTCTCTCAGTAATCATAATTTATAGTACATATTATTTAACATAGAATTCCTCAAACACGTTTATGGACTTTTAAGATGTAGGACCCGTCCACTGAAAAGAAGTTTCTGACTGGAAGAGCACGCTTCTAGTACGTTTGTGGATAGGGTGAAAATGAAAAGAGGACCCCCTCGAGGGATTTGTCCCCTTCATGAATTTGATTTCTTTGAGAGGGAAACAAGTCTATGGTGTGAATAAATGTGCATTTGTATTTATTTTACTCAACTAGTTTCACTTGTTTTTTTTCAATAAAATAATTTGAATTAACTATTTTTAAAAATAAGAGATTTATATATACAAGTTAACCTTTTAGTTGTGCCTATTGTGTTGATATCTTGTTTGAAAATCATGCTCTGAGATATTTTTGTATAACAATAATTATGTAATTCAAGAACAAACGAGAAATTTTCAATTTAATTTCATCAACCGCAACTTATGTAAAATCTACTACTTCTGTCTTCTAGCCTTCAAAGGGGCACTTTTTCTTGTTTTTTACAATTTAGTATTTGAAGATGTATTTACTTTAATTAATTTCTAATAAAAATATGATTTCTTGTCATTTTTAATTTTTCCTAGATCTACTTTACAATTCTATTATCACATGCGCCAAAATTTATAAGTTGACTTAAAATAAATACTCAACCCTCCAGATCACTTTAAAACAATTAACTTTACCTAAATGTATCAACATATCTAATCACATATAAAATATTCATAAAAAATATGATATGAAAATATATATTAAACGAATATTTTCCTAAATTTCTCGCAACCGTTAGCCCATCAAAATACTTTAGAGATTCTAATATTTTAAAATTATTGATTTTTCCTTAATATATAGTAGCTTAAAAACTATCAAACATAATTGCTTCTTAATTATGAAAATGGTTGATAGCATTATTTCCAAAGTCAAATGATGAACCAATAACAAGAGTTTAATATACAACATGACACATAGCTTGAGTAATTTTCAAGTGACCTAAGTTTGTCTATTATTTGTTAGGTCCAAAATGTCACCTAACCTCCATGTGTAAAGGGGACAATAATAGATATTTATAGCTACTAATTTAAAATTTCCATTTTAATTATCTCTTTAATTTAATTTAATGTTATTTTATTTCGTTCGAGTGAGCATATAATTAAATGCATGACAGGGCCCGTTGTCCTTAGGCGTATGGGTGAAATCTGATTGAGACATGGCCATCATTGTTATGATGAGATAGTTTTGTCCTTTCCTATTTACTCATTGATTTCTAAATCGCTTCTTTTTCTTTTTTCCTTTCTTTTTTTTTAAAGCTAAAAACGAATTGAAGGGTATTTACGTGTCAATGTAATAATTTGCCATTACCTTTTGAATAAAATGATATTGTATTATCTTTTTTTATAGAAAAGGTGCAGGGTTAAATATCTATTCCGTATACCTATTATTACAATGTAAAAAAGAACAAAGAAAAAGTGTTAGTAAAGTAATTCTTACCAAAAAAAGAAAAAAAAAAAGTGTTAGTAAAGTAATTGGGGTGGAAGGATGGAATAGTAAATTTGACACTTTTTGAAAAATTTATTTGATTTGAAGTGAAATAACTCAATCATCATTTATTGCAAAATTATCACTAACACTAAGTGTCAATAATGGTTAATAATGACAACTCAAAATATTAGATTATGTTCAGTATTAAGTCTCATTTTGTGGCAAAACAAAAATAATTGTTATTTAAAAAGTATAATTAATTATAGCGTAAAAAGCCATTGTACTTACTAAAAATATCATTAGTGACAACTAGCTCTTAATTTTCATCATTAATATTATGTTTTTATTTTTATTGTTTTTTTATGTAAATAAGTTATTTTTGAAGATACCAAATATTGAGATAGTTTATAAATTGCTTCTCTTTTGGTCATTCAAAGATCTTGAAACTGTACATACGTTATTGCCTTTTCTCTCATATGAGCGAATATCCCGTTGTAGTTCACTTTGGATTTTACAGTCCAATTCGTATTTTATCTTCTATATTATTTCACGGATGCTTTTCAAGCATATGACATCTATCATCCTGTTTCTTTGTGAAGAAAAATTTAATACACGTGACATGTATTTAATACAAGAAATAAGATATGAAATATTATTTCGAAATAGAGGATTCTAGCCCATTGTTGTTAAGCTTTCATATCTACTAAAAATATAAAATCTTACAACATATTCTAAATAAAATTAACAAACACCCATTAAATTAATCTTAATTCCTAACAAGACCCAGAAAAGAAAAAAACTGGGGAAATTTCGAGGAGACAGAAGACAAGAAAGTAAATCTCCTTTGAGGTTAAAAAGCATCCAAAATCCAGTTGCTATGATAGCATAAAATTAAAAAAAAAAAAAGAAATTAAATTTCATGAGCATAAAGCTATCTTTTTATATCTTGTCTTCCATCATTTCAAAATTCAAAAGAAAAGAATGGGATATCTGAAATTGAACTGAAAAAAAAGCTTATCACAGGCATCCATCAATCAATGACATCAAAAAGATTATCACCTTTTAACAAATTTAATTTAAAACTGTTTTTAAGTCATATTTTTAAGTTTAGAAATAGTGATTGAGGATTAGCACTATTAAACTTTCATGGAATATAAGTCACACAATAATTTAATTTTAAAAATTATACACGCAAATCCTCATTTTTTTAAACAATAAATATATAAATCATTATATTATTAAAAAGATCAATTACATTCGTAATTGGAATCGCATACAATGATAACAAAATAAATATCATTCAAAGCTATTATACAATTAAAAAATATGAGATTATAAGGTCTTCGTCTTGCCATTCGTGCAAGGGATGCTCATTTGCTTTTAGAGTGGTCTATTTGAACTTTTCAAATATAGTTGTTAATTAATCATTTTCATTTTGGGTTAATACACGTTTAGACTTATGAACCAGAATGTATGATATATTAGGAAATTAATAGCTAGAAAATGAAAAATAAACTATTCATTAATATTTCAAAAATTAATTAATAAGATATACAGAAGCATCCTGTATGAACAAGATTGTTTTAAATGATTGATTTTAGAATATTCGCGAGTGAACATGAACATTCTCAAAAACCAAAGACTTATATTGTCAATTGTGGATCTAAAGTCGGACCTCAAATAAGATATTATAGAATTATAAACTATCAGACCCTTATTGGTATATTTTCATATGATATTTTTGCAAAAGTAACTACTAACGTGTAATTAAATAAATACAGTGAAATTATTGAAATCCTTTAAAGTGTTATAAATAGTAAAAATACATATATTTAGTTTTATGTTTCAAATTTTTTACACACACACCCAGTGTGGTAAAATTATTGTTTTCATGAATTTGAAAAGTACGTATATTGTCGATAAATGCGATTATGTACTCTATGACGTTAAACGATCTGCCTGAAAATTCCAACGACGTGCGAACCATGCTGTATGGGTCCCACATAGAGGAAACCTATACAATTAATCGATTGTGAATGGATCTAGTTCCAAATACACCTAGAAACTTCAACGATGGAATCTTATAAATTTGCGTAAGTTGGAAAATTCAAATCCCAAACATTAAAAAAGAAAATAAAAAATTTGTAACAAAAAATTTTTTTCACACACACCCAGTGTGGTAAAATTGTTGTTTTCATGAATTTGAAAAGTATTTTGTCTATAAATGCGATTACTTACTCTATGACGTTGTAATGAAATTGAAACGACCTGCTTGACAATTCCAACGACGCGCGAACCATGCTGTATGGGTCCCACATAGAGGAAACCTATACAATCAATCGATTGTGAATGGATCTAGTTCCAAATACACCTAGAAACTTCAACGATGGAATCTTATAAATTTGCATAAGTTGAAAATTCAAATCCCGAACATTAAAAAAGAAAATAAAAAATTTGTAACAAAAAATCACAAATATAGCTGTGTGCCCTTGTAACTAATGTACTTGCTGTCCACCCTAATCCATACAAGAGGCGGAAAAAAAACAGAAAAAAAAAAAGAAAAGAAAAAAGGAAAAAGTGGCTCCTTTGACAAATTCAATCTTGTGCAGATTTGTAATTAAATAAATATGGTGAAATTATTGAAAACCTTTAAAGTGTTATAAATAGTAAAAATACATTTATTTCATTTTATGTTTTAAATTTTTTACACACACATCCAATATGGTAAAATTGTTGTTTTCATTGATTTGAAAAGCATTTTGCCGATAAATGCGATTACGTACTCTATGACATTATAATAACATTGAAACGACCTGCCTGATAACTCCAATGGCGCGCGAACCATGCTGTATGGGTCCCACATAGAGGAAACCTATACAATCAATCGATTGTGAATGGATCTAGTTCCAAATACACCTAGAAACTTCAATATAAATTTGCATAAGTTGGAAAATTCAAATCCCTAACATTAAAAAAGAAAATAAAAAATTGTGTAACAAAAAATCACAAATATAGCTGTGTGTCCTTGTAACTAATGTACTTGCTGTCCACCCTAATCCATACAAGAGGCAAAAAATGGGGGGGGGGAAGGAAAAAAAGGAAAAGTGGCTCTTTTGACAAATTCAATCTTGTGTAGATTTGTATAGATGAACAAAGTTGTACTACGTTATACTAATTTGGACAAATTCTGTCGCGTCATTTTTTGGACCCATTCCTCTCGCACGGTTCTGCGCAATACCAAACATTACTTAATGCAATGTCGGAGAATACTAAATCCACTGAAATATTGATTTTTCATTTTTTTTTATTTTTTTTTGGATGGATACAACAATATTGAGTTTGATGAAAAGAGAATTTGCGCTTAGATCTATGTTTTCATGTACAAGCTTGGAAAGAATAATTTATGTTGCACATATATGTGTCAGGATAATGTTCTTGATGGGAAATTTAATAAAATATGTGTAACATTATAAGTGAACTCTTTTATCAAGAATTCTATTTGTAATGTTTTGATTAATATATTAAATTTTTACGGGGTCTAATTGTAATACTACATAAGCTCCGTTAAATTTTTTGTCAGGAATTATTGTTGTTATTTTTCAAATAATAAAAAGTGTTTCCGTAATTGGTCAAATATATATATCAAGGGGTGTTAGGGTAATTGCCCCTAAAATAAAATATGACTATATCATCAGCAAAAATCCTCCAACAACAAAATTAGGCAAGACAAAAAAAAAAAAAAATACAAAAGATTGAATACGAAAGTATTATCAATTTATGACAGATGCATATTATTATACTCGTGGAAATGCAACTTAGGGCGGTCTTTTATAATTATGTGCTAAATTATGACTTATATATTGAAAGTAATAAAATAAATATTATTCAAGATTCTGTACTCTAAAATAATTCTGTTTTGAAGAAAACTAAATGAGTATCAATAATACATTACGTAAAATAGGCGAATCTTTAAGTACTACCATTGGATGGGAAAAATTGATACCCAAATAATCCACCAACCCCAAACCCTATATATGGCTAGATCTTATATTGTTGCATTAAAATTGTGATTACTCTAAAATGGGGCTTCATTAATTAATTAATTGTGTAATTATGAAGCATAAAATCTTTGATGGGGTACATTTTTATAGTTACCTGTATTCCAACATCAATTGACAGTAATAATTCCTGAATTTTAGTGCACCTAAAAGAAGGGATTATGATTGGCATTCGCACGATGTAAGCATGTAATTGAGGAGAACCCAATGAAAGTAGATATGGTAGGGCAACTATTAAAGTTGTCTGCACAAAATATCATGCCTTTGTTTGTGCGAACATTTTTTTGTTTTTCCAAGCAAAGCATTTTGATCCTTTGTTCACGGATGCTTCCATAACTCTATATTTTTACAAGAAAAATTTAAAACACTTTGTATGTAATTAAGATAAAAAATAAGAAATGGAACAGTACCGTTTAAAAATATAGAATCCTATATGCAAAAGAAGATAAATTAGTAGAAGGTTGCCTACACCAATCTTATGATATACAATACGTGAAAAAACTAGATCACTAGAAAAAATTGGGAAAAATTGGAGCTAGCTAGAATTACAAATTTCTGAAGCAAACGTAAACTTTCAAACTAACAAATATTAGCTATAGTCAATTTCATAGTTAAATTTCGTAGCTAAATCTGAAGCAAATATTCTTGCAGCTAACTTTGGCTATAAAATTAAGCATAGTCAATAATTTTATTGTTTTTAAAAATTTACATTTTGCCATAGAAAATTCGTAGAACTAGTTACAAAATTAATTTCTTAACAATTTTTCTTAACGGATACCTAATTTTTGGATAGTGACATAACGTGCGCACGCGCGCACACACACATTAATTCTATAGTTAAGCAATCAATTTATTTATTTTGACAAAAGTTAAGTGATTAATTGAACTTCATCATACTCGACTCTAGGCAAGGATATTAACTTTAAGTCAATAAAATAAAGTGTTAAGTTGACATTTCAAGCTGGTAACTAGTAAGTAGCCTTGATAAATTATAAATAGGGAAAATTTAAAGTCTATCTCAAGATGAATTTAATTTTAAAACATCCATTTGACTCTTGCTTTTTAGTCACAAAATAAATCCAATAATTCTTGACTTTCACGTAGAACATTTTATATTTTTAAAAGAGTTAAACGTTAGATATAAAAATTATATTCCCGAAATTGCAAAAGAAAAAGCTATCTACCAATTTGAGATAGAAGTACATGATTCTAATCTTCATTATCAGAAGTTGCCTCCTAAATTAGCATAGATGTTAAACCGACTCTATTAAAATAAATGACTACTTTTCACTAAAATTATTTTATTTTATTATGTTTTCTAGAGAAGCGATTACAACAATATTGAGACAATGCACAATACACCAACAATAATATTCAAAGATCTATACAGTAATGAAAATGACTAGTAAAAAGAGAGTCCCACATGATATTGATTGGTTAGAAGGGAGTTTTTCATCTTACCATTAGAACACAGGCCTTAATGATATTAAAAATTAATTTTATTTTACCAGAATTATTAAAATATTATACAAGATCACGACAGTATAAATCACATAATACCACTACAACATTAATGATTTCCTCATTGTTAAGACAATATAAAATTTCATAACTAACATAACATGATAACACTCTTCAATATTTTCACAACCAAGAAATTTCCTAATTATATACCTAACCATTTGGTTGGCATGCACCATGATCATGAATGTCCACTTGTTGAAAAATAAAACTAATTAATTAATGAAAACAAAATAAAGAAATCTCACACAGACACAGACACAGACACACACACCAAAAGAAAATCAAAAATGAAATTTCGTTTTTGATACGAGGTTGCGGCGCCTAACAACTCCCCAAATCTCGCCACCGATTGCTCCCTCCCATTACATCAAACCCATAAAGAAATAATTCAAACTGTAACAAGAAAATTACAATGTAAGAAAACCATCCGCTATTTGAAAACGGTAATTTACTTCTATGCCAAGTATATTAATACTATAAAAATATAGAATATTTATAATTAAAAAGTTAACAGTTGTGGTGAAAGTAGTAATTAATAACTTAAAATTGAGAATTGTAATGGATGTAGTAATACCGTGCTTACGCTAAAGTGAAAACATCTAACACGGCATTTGCTATTCTCTCAAGAATTACGCATTATTGCCATGGTGAAATCGCAACAAATGACTTTCTACCGTTCCTATTTCCTATTAACATCATCTTTTAACCATGATAATTGCTAAAATTTCTTGAAGTGTAAATCTTTCTTTACAAAAATAAAAAGTTGTAGATGCTATAAATTTGACAATATCTATATAATGAAGCAAAAAATGAACCATGAAAACCAGACCAAACTCAAAACCACCTTCGAAAACCCTATTTATAATAGTGCGGATCCTTAATCGATCTCTTGGATATGCATGTTCTAATATGAACTGAATCAACATGAGTATAAAATCAAGCAGAGAGTGCGAGGCAAAAAGCGAAAAAGATTCACGAAGTTCGATATGTTTTGTGATTGTCAAGATTTTCTGTCGATCCACATTCTCATCGCATGTAGTCAAAACCTCAATGTGAAAGCAAGCTCATAAATAGCAATTCCTATATATGAAACATAATAACAGCACTTTCCCATTAAAAGAAACGCAACATTCATAAGAAACAAATTAACTCTCTCAAAAGAAAAGGGAGAGAGAGAGGGAGGAAGGGAGGGGGAGAGAGAGAGAGAGAGAGAGAAAGAGAAACAAATTAACAAATTTCTATATATATATATATATATCTATAAAAGAAAAAAATAAGAAAAATTAGGCATTGGCTGCAGGAGACTGCTATGAAATTAATTTCATAATTAGGACTACCGGTTTTCAGTAATAAATGTAATTTTTTAAAATATGTTGGGTTTTTAGTAACTATATTTCAATGGTAACAGTCAACTAGTACAGGATAATCACAAGTTTTTCATAACAAATGTAATTTTTTTTTGAAAAAACATAATTATTTTAGTTTTTAATAACTATATTTCAAATCCGATTACAACCAACTCGATCGTATTGAAAAGTTAGCTACACACTAAAGTATTTTCTTTGAATTCAATCGTGTATGGCCACTCCTAACTAAATTACAAATTTATAACATTAACTACAGATTGATAGTAGCTGATGCCGTAATTTTTTTCTTTTTTTTTTCTGCAGTGCATGTATTTTAATTTGCGTGTGTGTGTGTGTGTGATGCATATTTCTCTATGATTTTCATAATATGTAAATAAGTAAAGATATGAAAAGAGTCCAAAAAGAAGACTATTATTTACACATAATTTAAGCACAAGTACAGCGTAAAATCACGGTTAAAGATCACGAATTTCACCAGTACTGATTCAATAACTTCATTAATTAACTAATTCAATGTTTTAATCATAACCCTCATTAATTACTACGCCATCTTATAACTAATTTCTCTACCATAATCATTTCTACTCTGAAGAACAAATCCATGATTCCACCATACCTTCTCCTCTTGCAATATTTTCCTGACCCTTTTGTCCGTTAAAATCGGATGAAGTCGCAGAGTAGTTCGTCTTTGAATTCCTCGGCAAGTTATAGCCGCCATTAACG
>JACFYI010002069.1:1227845-1244600 GCA_014898755.1 Handroanthus guayacan
AACATGATCCAAAACTTTCAATATATCACTGAATCGTATGTGTAGCTGACTATTGGTAATGTTACATCTTTATAGGACAAAAAAATAAAGAGATGAGTGATTAGTATAAAAATTCATTTACTACAAAGTTTGATTTAAGCGATAACATAACAAAAGTAAAGAGATGCATAATCAGTATAATATTTTTTTTGCAGTAAAATATTTAATTTAAATTGTGATACAAAAAAGTGAACCCGTCTCGAAACAACTAGTCTTCACATGTTTGTCACTATGTATATTATGTATAACTGAATTAGGAAGAGTAAAAGTATGAAATGCTAACAAGATGGTAGAAGGTACGAGAGTGAGAACAAAACTACTAGAACAATCAAAAGGAACCTTTGAAAAAGATGTTCAAGTCCAAATTATTCCTGCACCATACAAATGTATGAGATTCTCGTCCAACATTTATGTCATAACCATATTCCCAAATTGTCACATGCATGTCCCTCCACATTTCACGTAAACCCATAGTTTTTATATTCATTTTTTTAATAAATATTTAAATAATCGATGAAATAATTCTAAAATATTCAAATTTAAATGTAAATATAATAATTATATAAATTCTTGATCATTATAATAAAATATTCAAATTTAAATCAGAGCTATATTATTCATCATTGAGTCTGTCACCACAACATGCATTGCCAAAATGCCAATTTTACTAACGTGCTCGAATACACATCATAATTAGTTCAGAATTATTACTACAAATGGGTTAAAATTTGCAACAGGTAAATAAAAAAAATTAAAATAAAATAAAGTATAATTGTATTTTTTAAACACTTATAATGGCTGGCTCCAAAGATAAAACACGTATTTGTCAAAACCAGGGGCAAGACAAATCTCAGGATACAGATTCTTGCAAACTATTGGATTTGGTCGGAGACATATCGAAACTGTAATAATATAAAATATATATATATATATATTTAAAAAAATAAGAAAAAGAAAAAGAGGAGTGATCTGAATTCAAGTATCATAAAAGAAACATTTGTTTATGGTAAAGTGATTCCGTTTTCCACGCCTAACTTATTGGTTTCAGACAGTAGTTTTTTTGTACTTCCCACGTTTATTTATTTATTTTATTATTTTTGAGAGAATTTTTTTGTATAATTAGTGATGATAGAAAGGGGTAGTTTATAATCTGGACATGATGGGAAAGGGATATTATTGATTCTCAAACGTCATCGTTCTGATTTCGTTCTTGATTCTTGATTCTTCGTTTGGCTGGTTCATTGAAACTGGCCTTGATTTGTTTACGGAGAAGTAAGGAATAATGTAGATTAGAAAGAAAAGAAAAAAGAGAAATGGAAAATCAATCATTTCATGCCCGTGTTTAGTGGGACGGATCGGGTTCCAAACGATCAATCCCAACCGATCATGTAATCAGTGAATTATACGTATTATCGAATTGTGTATATTTTTATGAGGATTAATTATCAGTTACGAATAAAGAAAAATGAGAAATTTGTGTCATTTAAGTGTTTAGTGATGGGTAGGAATGAGATTTGATCAATCTTATTTTGCCGTGGATACATAGTTTAAGAAAAATATAATCAATTATAAATCAAGTAAAATAATGTTTGTCATCAATTATTTGATTAGGTTGGACTAAACTTGATTTAAGCAAGAATCATACATGATGTTACCATAGAAAGATGGAATGAAAGTTGCATGGAGGCATCCTACATAGAGCATATGAGGAGTGGTTGAGAGAGTATTCAAGAACTTTTGCTTCATTTCTTGGTATAAAAGATGATGTTTCAAATGTCATATTTAGCATCGTGACAGTTCAGCTAGTCTCTCTAATTATTTTTATTAAATAGGTCATATTCGATTCTGTATTTTATAACAGTCTTGGGAATCATTCACCTTTATGTGAAAGAACTTTAATTCGTGTGGAATTGTAGTAAGCTGTAATGATAGACTTACTTGTTAAACATTACCAATGATTTATTCTCGGGAGATTTCTATAAAAATAATTGAAAATTCCAAAAAAGAAAAAGAAAATATTTCTTGCAAGTAATTGAAAGCATTTAAACTCCTTTTATTGGAATCTTATGTACATTGCCATTTTGCCTAACCCCTTGAAGAACTAACTTGATAATTTCATTAGAAATTCAAGAGTTATTTTCACCACCCATTTCGTTTATTTCTAAGATAAAAGCTTATCGAAAATATCATGCTCAACGCATGGTGTTTCTTACACATGTACATTCCATCGCTATGCATGTATGTGAAATCATTTTACATGTTATGCTTTGACAAAGTTGTCCAATCACACATATAAGAAGTTGATATGCGCAAGAAATCTTTACTATCTTTTAAAATTAGTGCTTGTGATTATAACGCAGTGTCATTACATCACCACACATTTAACGAAAGTTATTGTCTTGAAAAGACATATTGAATGTTGAGAACAAATTCTTAATGTATCAATTATCCCAAATCTATTAACTCTTTTGATGTGTGACGAAATTAGGTATTATTATATCTCATTAATTAAAATTTCGAAAGAAGCACATATAGTCATTTCATTACTGCAAACATGGTCGCTATTGAGGTCCAAGATTCATCATTTTCATAAATTTCCGATCATATTAATATATTGTCTCATCATTACGCATTCAGTGTGAGTTTTATTTTTTATTTTTTTATTTTTTATTTTTTATTTTTTTGAAAAAACACATTGAATGGCGGAAAAAAGCACCAAATACCAATTCTCTCAATTTCTCAACTCATCTTGTATGGAACAGCAAACAATTAAAACATTAGAAAGTATCTTAATCGGCATAAAATTAATTAATCCAACCGATTACCATATAAGTTAAAATAATAATTAAAAAAAAGGGCTTGAATCCAGAATTCTTGATCATATTCTTAATTCTTAATATAAAGCATATAATAATTATATGTATGTGTAATGTCCGGGGTGCAGCCCGGCATGAAACATCCACGAAAATCGAAAACCTAGGAGTCATAGGTGTAACACCTCCGTTTGATTGTGGAGCCTAAAATTTGAGACAACACGCCGAACACCACACGTGTGGTTTCCCTTCCTTGTACTTTCAAACATTTCTTTATTCTTGATAATTTAATTTTGCCACTTAGATATGGAGAAAAAAAAAATGTGAATATTTATTTTAAAGTACACGTGACATGTCTTGAGGAATTTTGGAGGCTAAGGGCAGGGGGGGCCACGCTCGGCCACATGTTCACGAATGCTCATTTGCTTTTTGGTCGGTTGATTTGATTCTCCAAAATGAAAAATAATTTAATTGTTTTGAGATTGCTAATTAGGTTAGTTATACAAAAGTTTATTCATTTTGCATCATAATAATTAGTTTAGTTGGCTTGTCAAATGTTAAAGTGGAGGCATTAGAATTCTAGAAGTCATCACGTTGGAGTGTTGAGAATTTTTTTGGTTATTATATTGTTTAAATTTTGTAATTATTTCATTTCAGAAAAAAATTAAAAAAATAAAAAATTACTCATCCCAAAATTTTGTATAGTGTTATAACATAATTTATAATATATTATTTCGATTATAATAATAAAAATTAACAGTATTATATGCATAAAAATATGAAGATATAAAGACTAGATATATGTAAGTAATTAAAAAAATGATTAACAAATGCTAATTAGAGTTCCTTATTTTTTTTGGGCAAAATTATGTTTCAAGAGGATCAATGTTTTAGTTTCTTAATTAGTTTATATGATATTTGAAAGTTCGATTATTTTGATTACAATTATGAAAATTTATCGTTAAAGGATAGACTTATTCCAGTTTTTGCATAAATAATTATTACTGAACTAATAACTAAACTTATATAATTTCACATCATTAATACAAATGTTACCACGGTTTTTAACTAATTTATTACCATAAAGTACTTAGTATAAAATATCTAAAAATAAAACACATAATAAATTTAAAACATAGAAAATAATGAAAATTAAACTTAAGTAATTTAAGCAATTAACGACAATAGTTATTGACAAAAAGTCCTTTAAAATTTCAAATTATTGTACTCATAAACTTTTTTTTTTAGGAGCGGCTTATCAATGGTTCCCACTACTTTTATGAAATTTAAACCTGTTCGTAAATATGAAAGCTTACGCCTTGCCTATTCATTTTCCATTCCCACATAAAATTATGTTGCAAAAAGTTCTCCTAATAAAAAATATTACAATCTAATTAATAAAATATACCAATCCAATTGTTCTCATAAAAAATAAAAATAAAAATACCAATCCAATTGACTTTAGCAGGGCCATATGTTACCAGAAAATCTTGACCAAATAGAGCAAATAATTAGTCCCTTAATTATTTAATTAATCAAGGAAATTTTTGGCCAATAAAAACAAATCCACATGGTTCTTTAGCTATGATTGATGACTCGAATCCACAAAAGTATGACACAAAATGGAAAATAAATATGTGTCCACAAACAATTCTTTCTTCACATGGTATGTTAATTATTTAATTAGACATTTATTTATTTTTCTTACAAATGTGCATTATCAGTGCTACGTTCGGATCGACAAAAAGGCATTCCTCTTTCAATCTTTTTCAGAATATGTATTAGTACTTTAATTATCAGATGCATGCACAATTTAGATTCCTACATATATATATATATATATATAATTATAATTGCCACCTTATTTTAATATTAATTGTCGTGTTCACACAGCATAATGATTCTTCATTTTTTTGACTATACGTGGGCGTATTTTGGATTTTTAATTATTTCCACTGTTTCTGTTCACATTAGGTCACAAACATATGTTGTCTTTCTTTAGATAAAGTGGCATGCATGTTTGAATTTCACCAGTAATATATGAGTCTTTATCCACTGTATAATAGTATTCGTCTACTGCATGGTAGTTTATAAAATTTATTTTGCGTTTAGTTGCTATATTTGATTTTTTAAATATATTTATGTAATGATATTGATATAATGACTAAATATAATTGTTTCTCTCTTGAAAAAAAAATAGATCACAAACATATTATTCTTGAAATTTATGCAATTTTTCATTAAATTATGAATTATCCATAAAAAAAATTTGGATTTACTTTTTATTATTGAATAACGAGGGAGTTTTAATAATCGAGTCCTGCTTTAAATTTTATTAAACAAAAAATTATGTTCAAGTTATCTTGAATTGAATACTGAGTAATTTAACTTATTTTTCGAATTTAACATAAGTAATATTTTATCAAAGTGCTATATCTTTAGCAATATTATAATGTGATAAAGCTCGTTAATGTGACTGAAAATCATTAATCAACATGAAAATTGTGAAAGTTTAGACCTCGACATTATTGCGAGGAATTGAGTCAAACTTAATATAAGTTACAAATATTACTATTCATTATATATTTAATTAATTATTATGAAGATATTTTTAAAATAAATATACTCCTTATATTTAAATTATTTAATTCCCAAGGAGAGAAAGATTATAGTAGATAATTAAAAGTGTATAGATCCCGATTAATCCAACCACTATTTTTGAAAATAAATCGCAAGTAAAACTTAAGTTTATTTTCAACTTTCATCTCCATAACTCATCTCTATTTTTTTTCATTTGACGAAAATGATTTATGCATCCAATCATTACAACGATAGATTAGCTTTATGCAAAATCGAGAGCAAATAGAATAACTAAAAAAAGAAATATTTAAAACTGCTAATCAACGGGAAAATACCCACAATAAAGTTATTATTTAGTAAAAAAAAAAATTCACATTTGTAAAACTCAAACTCATAACTAAATCAGATTATACTTTCAATTTAGATACAATTTTTTTTAGAAAAACGATTAATACATCCAATCATTACATTAATATAACACATCAATCACATTTGAAATTGATAACTAAAAGAAAAAATCTCTAACACAACAAATGAAGAATTAAAGAAAGTTACTATTTAGTAAAATAAAAATTCATACTCATTGAGTTGAATAGAACTGATAATCTCAGCAATGTGAACACAAGTTAAATATTTCAAATATGATACTTATTAATTTATTACAACCGACAACCCCCATCACCAAACACTATGTCAACATTCTGCTTTAAATTTTCTGTGTGTTCACTGAGAAAATGAAGGAAGTCAAAATGGAGCTGGACCAAACAATAATTAAAAGCAATTATAATAATATAATAAAATCATGATTTAAGTGTCAGCACAAATTTCTATGTCTTCTTTTTCTTGTTTTTAATTGTTGGGATTCTTTAAAAGAATAAAAAGTTGTTCCAAGTTCATGCGGGAGTCACAAGAGTGTAACAACTTGGAAGCCAAGAAATGGAACAAGTCAACATCTAGAAGCAAAAAATTTCCTTTTTCTTTTCCAATTTGAAATTAGGGTTTATGGGATTAGTGATAATAGTTCTGGTAAAAGTTATATTGCTAAACAATTGTTATAAAATGTTCAATTTTGCAAGATATTGAACTATCTATACATGTAATATAATAGAAAAATATGGATATATATTTAAAATAGAATTATGTGTGACTCTTCAACTATCTATTATGTGACTTAATTTCCAACTATCCACTGAGGAAAACGCGTGTTCAAACTCGAAAATGGCTCTCTTCGACACTAGACATTGTTCTTGATTAATATTGGAGCTAAGTAATATGGATAATTGCTTCAACACCCTTTGAAATTTGGTATAATTATCAAAATACTCCGTAAAATTTGAATAATTACTATTATTCCTCGAGGTTTTGATAGTTACCACTATATTCCTTGAAAATCCTAAACATCACAATAAGGAGATATACCGTGATATGAGCTTACATACATTTAGGGCTGTAGTTATAATTATATAGTAATTGAACTGTATTCAAACATCAGTTGATGTTTTGTAATGTTTTGGAAGCTAATTGAATAAACGGCGATGTAGCTCAATTGATAGAGTGCTCGTTTTGCATGCGAGAGGTACGGGGATCGAAACCCTGCATCTTCATCTTTTGCCGTAGAAATGCTGTTATAATCGCATTTCCGTTCTGTGTGGAAGGGAAATTTTCATGACAAAATCTATTCCATTCTTATTCTTATAAACCAGCAAAACACGACTTCGACCAAATTGAATTAGTATCAACCTTGATTTGGGTATTAATTAGAAATTCTATTATTAATGTTATTTTTTCAAAATTGATTTTCATCAGTGGCGCGTGTAGATTTTTTTTCTATAATATGATAGTTTGAAAGATTTTTCTATTGCTTTGTAGTTTGGATTCTTTTTTCTTTTTTCTTTTTTTTTTTGTATTATGAATGTATTTGATCTTTGAATATGTTAAAGTACTAATGATGAGTTAATTGAACGCATGTAATCATTTAAAAAAAATCAAAGAAAGTGATATCTAAAGGTGATATCATATTTTTTCATGTATTTATATTATTTTGAAAAGAAGGGAGAAAAAGAAAATCAACTATAAAAAAAGTAATCCCACACGTGTCACACAAACTATAAAATAGTAAGATATTTTTCCCTCTCAAATTTTCAAATAAAAACAACAAAAGCAAAAGTTTTATTACCAAAAAAAAAAAGAAATCAAGGTAGAAATTCTTCGTGCCAAAAATCCAACCAAAAAAAAAAAAAAAAAAGAAGAAGCTAAGTGGTGATTCGAAGAAACAACATTGATAAAGACTTGCATAAATAAAACCATAATCGAGAATCATGCATGGCCAAAAATATGACAACTAACCAACATAACTAACCACTTTTATCAATACCTTGAAACTTTCGGTCTTCAAGTGGCCCTATAGACAATGATATTCTCGCACCCGCGGCTCGACACATAGGATTAATTTGGTCCATTTTGATCTAGGGTTCTACCACTCAAACTGTTAAATCCCATCAATCAATTTTAGATCTGGCGGTTTGGGTCCCATCAGATTTGTCGAACGAAAATTATTTACTTACATCGACTGTTCAATTTTTGAAAATCAAAAGCATACTATCACGTTAGTATAATATGAGATCTTTTTATTCGTTCTGTCATTATATAGCGTTATTGTTTATTACCTATAAAGAGAGGAACATATGTGAATTATGTACCTATAACCCATCCTTAACTTACTATGCGTGTGTAGTTATATGATTCTATTTTGGATCTTTCAGGTGATTCAATAAAGTTATGATCACTTCTTTTTTTTTAATATTTATAAATAGCATCAAGTAAAAGAAATTATTCTTTGCTACAATAAAAGTTGGAATATTCAGGGATAGAGAAAAGTGAAAAAAGTAAAAAAGCATTATTCATGATGTCGAATAAAGGTAAATTTCATCTCATTTTCTTTATTGTGTCACCGTCTAAATTTTGGCCTTTAGTGAAATTGAATTCCTCAATTTTATTTAGGAATTATTACTATAAAAATAAGGGATAATTACCTTAACACTCTCCAAAGTTTTGCATAATTTTCAAAATACTTCTTGAGGTTTGAATATTATCATTACATCAATCCCTTAATTTTGGTTTAGCTCATAGATAGTTACAATTCATGTCCCTAAAAATATTGAAACATTTACAGGTAGATCCCTTGTACAAAATGGTGTAATTATAATTATGTATAGGCTTAGGGGATGTATTATAATTATGCATCATATTGAACTGATAGTAAATAATGTAATGGTAATTAGCCAAAACCGTAATGCAGTGTAGAGGTAGTTATCCCTAAAAGTAATCATTCTACATCAGCACGATACAAATCCAATTGCTAAATATTCCCAAAATCTTAATTTATGTGGACCATTAGTTAATGCTTTTCATAGTCTCAGATTAAAGCATATCTTTCTCTTATATCAAACTTTTTTTTTTTTTTGAAAGATTTCTCTTATATCATACTAATACATATAACAAGGGGAATTAAATCTTCTTTTCTATCCATGCAAACTTCAAGATTAGAACTCACCATATCTCAAAAATTGGGGATTTTATTCATTTATGTATAGAATATGAATGAAGGATAGTGATAAACATGAAAATCCCTTCATTATCCTCATCAAGATCAAGACCGTGATGTTGTTCCTTATCTCAAACCATCCTATGAATTCTCTTTTTTGCTCATGATGAGTCATGAAAAAACATAATCATAAGCAAAAGAAACTCTATTTGTAATATAGCCCCTTATCTTTAATAGTTTTTGAGGTGGGCAAATCCATTAAATTCTGGGCTAGGGACATAGTGGGAAGCCAAATTAGGGTTCCTTGTCACATCTTGATTAGCCTCTCCAATGTTCCATGTGCTTTCCCTTTTTATCTCTTCATTTTTGTGTTTCAATAGCATTTTGGTGAGTAGGCTCAACATATCAATTTTATAGTTTTGTTACACTTGTTTAAATTTTGTTTATCTCATGAGTGTTATGATGTGGCGAGAGAATATTTTAAGGTGTTTTAAGAATAATCGGTGAGATGGAAATACCTCAATAAACATACACTTGCAACTTAATCTATGATTTCCTATTTTATACTAGTCTAGTTGTATTGGTGCAGAATACGACTAATATATCCTAAACACTACAGATAAATTATCCCAAGAAAAAGAATCACCTATTACGTCAATCAACGAGTATGCTCTACCAGTGGTACATCAATATTGTACGTAACATGTGTATACGTGTTTAATTTTTTTTTATGTGAGAATATTATTGCACAGTAAAAGAAAATCTTAAGATGCTTCAAGATTAACTAGTAACATGTCAACTAGTTATTCCCAAATCGGAATAAAGACATACTTGTAAATTACACTATGATTTCTTCTTTAAATTAAACTTGTAATTCCTACAAACTAATTAATTAACGGGATCGACTAGTATGTAAATCGTAGCATTATACGTATAAAATTATTCCAATATCAATCTAAAGCACCAACTCAAACATGATCAAAGACTCCCGCAACTAGAAAAAGTTAAAAAGTAGGATGAGGATGGATTAAGAGATATATATATATATATATTTAATAAAGAAAAATGACCCTTTTGGCTTTCTCTTCTTCAACATCCATAATAGTGCGCTTTCTAACTGAAAAAACAGTTTGATGATGTGAAGCTATATGGGTCCTTCTTACATGTTTCCAGGTCATTATGATGGTCTTCCACGAGGGTAGCTTTAATCCACTTTTATCTTAAGATTAAGTCGGAAAATTAGTTTATAATATTAACCTTAACTTTAATCAAAGAAAGGAAGCTTAATTGAGAGGTGTAAAGTTAAAACCACGAATTGATTTGATCCTTACCCTAAATATGACAAATCAGTTATAGTTCCTAAATTACGTCTTGTGTTTCATCTTTGGTTGTAATTAAATCGGTTGATGCAATAAAATTATTCCTCGACACCTTTCCTTTAAGTGGGATCATTACTTTATTAAAGCATTATACTAAAAAGGGGCTACAAATTGTTTGGTAGAATAAAATTTTACGTTAAAATAGAAAATTCGACCTCTTTATTACTTGTTAAAAGTTTTCATGCAAATATACTTTCAATAATTTCTTACTAGTTATGATTTTATAGCTTTTTTTCTTCACTCTCCTTTTCTTTCCATTCCCCCCCGGGGTACTTGAGGTGCAACATACGTTGCTTATGATAGAATAATGTATTTCTATAAATATAATTCAAAATGTCACTCAAGTACCATACGTTTGTTGTTGTGACTAGAGGTGCAATATCTAGTGCAATACAATAGAGTAGAATCAGATCGCGTTTAGAAGAATATCTTAAGATCAAATTTAAATATTTGATTTAACTCGATTCAATCTCAAAAGAATACGAACATTAACTTTCAAAGCTAGTAAATTAGCGCCTAGGTTTGCAGCCCTATTTGTGACAATGCTTGTTCTCATGTGGCAAGGCCCAATACCATGGGCTCACAGTTCTTTTTTATTGGGTTTCAGTTTGTGTTTAAGACAGGCTTAATTAAGTACCGTTTTATGTCTTTGTAATGCGGTTTGATGTCTTAAGTTTGAGAAAACTCTTGATAACCCCAAAATATAAGCTGGAAACTTACATCAACCCTTTGGGTCAATATTATCTCAAAACCCTTTGAGTTTTGGACTAATTTTAAAAATACCCCATATTTCAAGCAAATACTATAATAACAAGAAATTTGAGCAATTATTACGATAGAGAGCTGATGTAAATAGAAAATAGTGGTGGCAAAAAGTTATTTATTATACCTTTACCATGGTAATGATGCATAGCTTTATTGGGAGTTGCAAAAAATACACCATGGAATATGACAGTGATGGATATTTTCATCACCTTCACCATGGTAATTTTGGGTTGTTGGCTATTGCTTTCACCACAGCTATTAAATTGGATTAGTGCTATTATTTCTATCTTGGCTGTTAATATTTTGATTGTCAAGATTTAATTATTTTGTGGTGGTCATTAGCTCAACTGACCAAAAAAGCTTAACGAAACATATTGAATGAAAATTCCTTGAAAATTTAATATACTGAATGAGACATCACAAGTACATCTCTATTAATCTAATTTAGTTATAGATTATGAAAGTTTTGCGAATTAGAATGAAGATTTTTGTAATTAAATTAAATTTCAGGGAGCGTTGAGTTAATTACTCCATAGGATATTTTTTGTCACATCAAATAATTTTTTTTCGTGTCAATTCTTGAAGACTAGCACATAGACAAACGGTCAAAACCTCTTCCTAGGGACTAGTTCTCTACGTTGAATTTTAATACACCCATCTCCCTCCTCAAAGAACAGATACATTGATCTTTTAATTAGCCATGGTCCCCTACCATGGAAGACTTATCACAGCAATGTGCAATCTAATCAGTACCGGATCGCTTGTCTTGAACAACTTTCTTTTGCCTTGATTAATTGACTCTTTTTTAACTTATGGATAGCATATACCATTCAAAATTTGACTGGTTCAGAGTCAAGAGATCTGAGAAACTAGATATATTAGGGTTTTCTCTTTTATCATCGAGTTGTTTTCAAGATAAAACCTTTTGAATGTACAAGCTAACGATCAAAACCCTTGTGAACAACGGTTGTAACTATAATGATCCTATTGTAGCAAAATTCCTTGTCAAGTAAAGTCTGACCCACACGAAAGGCATAACAATCTATGCACCATATCAAAGAGAGGCTTAGTGAAATAAAATACCTTCACTGTTTCCTGGCATTGGTTTTGGGCGTTTCCTTTTCAGCCTAGGTGGAATCTCATGACTCGCAACATCATGTGTTTCATATGAGGTTTTGCCCTTAATAGATATCAACTGTCTTAAGCCCTCAACTCCTCAAGTGTAGGGCAATATATATGTCGTCATAATCTCTCAATCAACGGGTTTGAAATGAGGCACATGGTCATCTCTTTTGATAGACGACGTTAATGATGATATTACAACTGAATCAAATCTTTGAACTTATTCAATATGGGAGAATACGATATTTTATAATATAGATAAAATATTAGTTATATATACATGATATTAAATACAAGACCAATTACAAAATTAAAACAGAGAATCCAAAATAATTCTTTCATTGGACATCTTTTTCACTTTCAAACGTGCTTTATGAGTCAATACAAGCCTAACCATAATGTCCATATAATATTTAAATATGTATGTTTATATCATTACTTTTCACTATCTTCTTGTTTTTTACATGATACCAAGGCAATTCCTAACTGATCCTCACCCACAAAGAAAAAGATTGATCCCTAACATTCAAAATACCCTTTCATTGGGTTATATGTCGCCACAAAAAACGTTAGCCCAAAAAAGTAGAATATTTTTTAAAAGTGGTTTCAATTTAAGTTGCCTTGCCTACGCCGCGTGCAAAAAGAAGGAGCAAATCTTGGAACAAACACACACACAGAGACATAGTTTACATCTAGATATAATCATGTTAGGCTAACGAAACTTAAGTGTCAAGGCCATTAATTAAGAGATTTTGGACTCGAGACTCGTATTTTATTGACATGACTGTTAATATTAACGTTTTATTATACACTAGAGAGAGAGAATTTTAACGTTAGTTGTCTTTTTCATGTTCTATTGAAACAAAATTTTCGTAACATGTGCTAGTAGGTTAATATATGACAACACTACAACAAATTTGAATATTTTCAGATACGACATTAAAGAATTATTTATGTGTAATGAATTTGAAGTATAAAAATTTATATTAATTTGTTGCTCTCAATTTTATTTTATTTTATTTTTTAAAAGGCCCATGTAGGGACATGATTAGATCTTTGTAAAAGTAGTGTTTGATATGAGCTTATGGGATTTACAAGTGTGGGTAGGTAATAGTGGTGGGATAGTTGAAAAGCGTAATTAAAGATATAATTATAAAATCAGACCAAACTTCTTATGTGTATAATTGAATTGACATTCTTGAAAATGAAATATGATAATTTATGAGAGAAATCATATCTTATGTTCTTTTTAAATAAGGTTTTGTTTTCCTACTATTGGATTAACAAGTTCAGTCAAATACCCTTTTAGACTAACAAAAGCTTTAATTACTGCTAACTATTTTGCTGCCGTCCTATGGATGAAGTAACACAATCTTCGCCATTTCATAGACAAGGTATAAGTTCGAATTTCACCGATAGCATGTGGGTCTTTATTTACTCCATAGTAGTATTTATTTATTGCATGGTAATTCATAAAATTTATCGTCTGCTTAGTTCTTTTATTTAATTTTTGAAATATATTGATGTAATAATTAAATGTAATTGCTTCTCTCAATTATTATTAACTATTTTCTAGAATTATACATTTTGTTTAATTAACAATGTGAAAGAAATGAAAAATGAGTATATATCTAATAAACAAAATTTCAAAGTTTAACAATATAAACCAATCATAGATTCTTTCTGGTCTAGAATGTCGTCTCGGATTTATTTAGAAAAGCATATTTCTCCTTAGTTGTGTATATAATTTTAAAATTTATCCAATCCGATTCCACTCATAATTTTAAAATATAATTAAAATATTTGCAGAAAAAAATGATTAATGCTTTGATCAATATAATGTTGAAAAAGGAAAAAAAAAATCTATTATTAACATAAAAAATCAACAATTCTTTTTCGCCCTTAATATATTCATTTTCATTTTCTAGAATAGGTTGAACTTCAAATTGAGAAGACTCGAGAAAATTCCATCCCAATGGGCTTTGTACGCTAGCTAAAGATTTTGGGATTGGTTCGCTATTGGGGCATATTAGGGTCATTGTTTCACTTAGGCCCAGTTCTTTCGTGGGCTTTGCAAGTAGTCCTTTTTCTTGTTTTCCTTCTAAATGGGTTATTCTTAATGGCCTGGTTTACATTAATTGATTAAGGCCGGCTCAGTTTTGGGTTTGAGTAAATGCAGACTTTAGCCAATGGGCCCTTTTGGGCCATCCTCTAATCTTTATCCAACAATAAATTTAGGCCCATGAGAAAAGTTGGCCCTTCTCAAAAGCTCATTTAAGGTGATCCTGGCTCTCACTTATGCAGAAGCATAGAGTCCTAAGACAGCATTGAATGTTTGAGACCAATATGAATTTGATAAATATTTCTAATTTAGGTTCTAAATCATCCATTATGGGTGAAAATAATAAAAAAATTTCTCAATTTTGTCGCCACGGTGCTTTGCTTATGAATCTTTTCATTTATCTATTCAAGAGAAAAAATCATTAGGAATCAAGAAATGACTAATTGATATAATTATGAGGTTCCAACAATATATATATAAGCAAGTACAAGTCACTAGATTAATTACCAAGCTAAGGGAACTTATGGGCTAACAAGTGGGCAAGAGACAAGCGCGAGATGAATCAGCATGGTAGGAAAATGATCATATAAGCCAAAGCTTATGGGAAAGGTGTCATATGAGAAAAGCTAAGGAATAGTGAAGATCCGCGATATCTAGAAATAACCATCCACCAAAATTAAAAGGGGACAAGTGGAAATAAACAGCATCCCTTAGAAGAGTGTAAAAGTCACCTTCCCCAATCAAGTACGCATCTGACTCATTGTTTTACATTCAATGTTAACCTAAGCATTAAATAATTTTTTTCCATTATTCCAAGTTCTCACAAAGCCGTTATTGACTTAAGTATTCAAAAGTTTTAGTAGAAAACTACATTGCATCTAATCCCGTTCTATGAGCATATTGTCCTATTCAATTGCAACAGTTTCATTTCAACGAAACTTCCTCCAGGAAGAATAGTTGTACAATGAAAAATAGCTCAAATTCAAGGGAGAAAAACACAAAGTTCAACCCTTTAATTATGTACTCGATTATAATCTAGTCTAAGTAATTGAACCACGTAATTATCTTGTTTTTTTTGTTTCCACTTGTTTGCCTCTCAACCATTCAATGTTTATGTTGTTAACAAAAACTTTTGTCATATTCTAATTTTAGGCAATAATTAAGGATGGAAACTGAAAAATGTAATAAATTTCTTTTTACTTGCACACTTGTTGCCAAATATTTAGAGATTCTTGGCTGGTGTAAAAGGAAGATTATAATTTATAGCCACCTCATCAAAGCCTGTAAAGTGGCATAATCAAGTTGGTTATTTCCCTTTCTTCCATCATCATCATCTCCAAAGAATAACTTTATGCTTCAAAATTCCACCCCCACCCCACCAACCCTCAAATTGAACCCCTTTTTGAACATAAATAACGGTCTAGTATCCTAGAAAAGAAAATAAATCAATTTTCTAACATTGTTTAAAGAATCTTGAAAGGGTATAAAGACGGTAAAAAGATGCTCCAATGCCCATCTTTGAAGGATTCTTGATGGCCCAATAGGGCTTTTCAGAGTCACTTTCTCCTTCACAATTTTTGGCAGTGTGAATTTGTCTGTGCATGTTGAGAAGAAAGAATGAGAATATTTGCAAGTGATTGGACTTTTGGGGTGAAAGTGGGAGGCCCCCAAATTCCCTTATCTTTCAACTTTCAAATGATAAGATAAGGTGTCTTTATCTTGCGTCGTCCTAACATGGGAAGTCTCAAAGAAATCAAGGGCTTTGCTTTTGCTTTACCTCTTATCATTCACATTTCAACTAGAGAAAATAATCACTAATTTCGTGGTCCGGTAATTCCAAGCTTATGTTTATGGCTCAGTTTGAATTCTCTTTTGATATTTATTTATTTATATATATTTGTCAGTAGTGTATTGTTTAACCTAGATGGAGATCAATATCAGCGTCTATATAATACGTCGTTGGTGGTGTTATGCTAAAGAAATCAGAGCTGATACTAATTAAGTGCATCAAGAATCTTATATATTTGCACTTGAACACAAGAATAGGTTGAAGAGCGGATGAATTGGGATTATTATCTCAACCCCTCTCCGATGTTTAGCCTAATTACCAAAACATTTCATATGATTTGAAAAATTACAGTAAAATCTTCAGCCATTGATTTAGCTGACTAAAAAATGAAATGATAATTATGATTGGGAAAATTACAAGAACACTCGTGCTTTAAAAAATTACAACACTGCACCCTACACTATTGTAACCACTCGGGGTGTAATTTAATTTTCCAAATTACAATCATACTCCATTGATGTTGTTCATCATAATCTCTCAAATTATAAAGAATGTTATTATAATTAAGCCAAATTTCATAGGGGTAGAGGAAACTATCCGAACTAAATTTTGTCATAGCTATTCATTAAGCAAGTACCACCTACACCAACTCAATACTTAAA
>JACFYI010002069.1:1244700-1284234 GCA_014898755.1 Handroanthus guayacan
TGACGTGATTATCCAACAAACATCTTGCATAAATAATTTTTCGTTTTCTTTTCTTTTTTGTAATAAGAAATTGTCGATTGCCGAGTCAGGTTTAGCATGGACTTTACACTTAGTGTAAGATTTCCTCACGCATTCTACTTCATCTTTGACCTCAATCCCAAGAACCGATAAAACTCTAATCTAACCATAATAACAATCATCAGGTTCGATGAAATAAACTTTAATTAAAACTTTCTCATGCTTAAAAGTTAAAACGAATTATATGATGGTTAAAAAACATAAAGCTAAGAATGTAACCTCAAACGTACAATATTTTAGATACGGCATGTTGAATCACCATATATGCTAAATCTAAGACTTTATTATATTCATGAATTATGTCAGAGTGAGTGCAATACGATCTGACTAAAAAGACGTGAATTTTAGCCACTAACCACATGAGATGGCAACAACATTATTACCATGGTCTGAATCAAAATAATGATTTCAGCCAAGAATAGGGCAGCCTAAGAGTGATCAAAAAGAGTTCACATAAATTTTGGTTGCCGTGCAACACTTCCATACAGTGTTCTGTGGCAAAATCCCTAAGTTTAGCACTCTCGATCCTCCATTTCGATTCATGTTTCAATTTGTAGTTTCTTATACAAATGCAAGTCAAACGTCCAACATTTACAATCCTTTATTTCTATAAAATAGAAGAATTAATACGCATAACATTTGTTTAAAATAAAAATAGGAGATCAACTACTTTGGAGTAGGAACTGAGGATCGTACCCACATGTTCAGTATCTAATTTTTCCACCCACAAGAGAGAAACTAAAGATAACAAGATAACACACCATAATTTATACACAACAATAACAAAAGTACAAGTACGTTAAAACATCCAAATCTCCCTTGATCATGCATGGACCAAAAACCACCAGCATACCAAGATGAAGACGGTCTTAACATTACATACTAACATAAAAACTATTACACACTCTCTAAGCCATCTGCATATGTCAAAAAAACCATTGCAGATGCCACAAACTGACTCTATACTTAACCCCTGAAGACTCTAAAACACCAACAAAACTAATTATTACATATTATAAAGCTGCCCAATCAATCTCCACAGATGGAAACTTCTGCAACACCAAATTGTCACATTCATCAAACGACGATGGCTCCGAGAAATCAAGAAATGTTATATCGGATTCTGGCGAAGCTGATCCGGCTAATGATCCCTCGTCGGACGCTGAAGATACCATCGAGGGCTCCGGCTCTTGCTCTGGCTCCAATTTCACAGATTCGTTCAGGCCCATATAACGTAATCCTGCATTCGACGAATCACTCGATGAATTTTCCACTTTAGAAACACCATTTTTTGATGAAATTTCAAGCTTTTGATCAACTTTCCCCGAATTCCCCTGTTTCAGGCTTTCACAAATGGCCTGAAGTTTAGCATCAACAGTGGAATGGAGAGGCTTAAAGTCACTCGAATCCCGACTTAATTGATGCCTAAGCTGGGGAAAGTTGAGTCTTGCGAACTCTCCTCGTAGCTTATAAGCTGCTTTATCATAAGCTAAAGCTGCTTCCTCAGCTGTATCAAAAGTTCCAAGCCAAAGCCTTGTCCTGTTCTTAGGCAGTCTAATTTCAGCAACCCATTTGCCCCAATGACGCTGCCTCACACCCCTGTAAAGCTTTGTGGGCTTTGAGGGAGTTCCGGCCTGCTTCATGGGGACGGGCTTCGGGCCAAGAAAGCTAGAGAAAGTACTATGGTGATTATTCAGTTGGATTAATTTGTAATTAAGCTGCTGTTGTTGTTGCTGAATTTGTTGTTGCTGGAGTTGAAATTGGGCCTGGATTTGAAGGATCTGAGATGGGGTCAGCTGATTTACACCAATTGTACCAAGATTTTGCTCATTTCCCATTTGGTTAAAACTCGAAAACCCTGGAGAAAAGAGTTGGGTTCTTGATGGGATTGAGGGAAAACCAGAGTACGAATTGGATTCAGGAGGCATGTAGTGAGAGGAACAAGAAGAAGTAGATGGAGAAGGAGATGAGAAAAAGTTATCAGAAGGCATATTTGAAGAAGAAGAAGAAGAAGAAGAAGCACTTTTCATAAAAGGTTGAAGTGCTTCCATAAGCTCTTCCCTGAAAGGATCTACAGAGAAAGCTTGATTAATTCCAGAACCATATATATCTATAGCTGCGGCCATTGAAGAACAACCTGTTTCTTATATCAAAACTAAAGAACAGGTGAAAATTAATAACAAAAACAAAGTTTCTACGCAAAGAAAAGATCAAAGAGGTTTAAAAATAAGCAAAACCTTCTTGACAAGGGATATTAAAACAAACCCTCCTAGCCAAGATGGAAAAATTTACAGTAATAACAAAAACTTAAAAAAGTGATCTCTATTCTGAATCACCTGGCTTTCAAAACTAAAGAAGCCCTTATGGGGTTTGTTTTTTTCTTTCAAAATTTTAAATTTTCAAGTTCAAAATCAAGAAAATAAACCAAACCCTTAAAATCTGATGAAAAATTTTGAAAGACAGACGATGACAGAAAGGGATCCAAGAAGCGGGGTGTAACAGAGAAGGGGGGAAATGAAAATAAAACGCTACTGCGAAAAAACGCTCTTTTTGTAGTGACCTCACTTATTTTTTTCTCTCTATGAAAATGGAGGTGGAGCTCTCCTGTATATAAAGGCCAATGGCTATGGCTTTCTCTCTCTTGATTAGTTTTCTGATCTGGGATTTTCTCTCTCTAACCTAATCCTATGTTTCTGTTAGCCAATGGGAGGGAGACAAGTCAGCAACGGGAGAGTGGTGACTGGCAGGTGTGGGTGAATTTTGGATACGTGGCAACTGAGGATTGGGTACAGGTTTTGTTGACTGGTGGTAGGCAGTCGTTTTCACGGTTTGAATTTAATTACTGCATTTTTGTCCTTATATACGGTGTTTCTGACAACTCAGTATGATGAAGTTGAGAGGGGGTGTGACCTCGTGTTTTGGGATCATGATTTTATTACCTAATCTCTAGCAATCTGGACCATTGGATGTGCATCGCCACATTTCGTTGCCTTGTTGGGCCCACTTTCCGTGTAGATAATGAAATGGATGGTTGTAATTCGTCAAGCATTTTCTTATTAATTAAAAAAAACAATAGTGACGACTTTAATCTTCTTTCATTATATTACGTTTGAACTCTATATTCAATCACGAACATATTAAGCATCTTATACTCAGTTACGAACATATCAAACATCTTAACCAATAAGTGTAAGCATTGATTTCGTTAACATAACACCATCAAGCATCAAAGGCCTAATATTTCTCGACTCGGGTCAAAAAATATTTAACTAGCAAATGTGTAAACAAATATAATAAAATTTGGCATGAAACTTGCCTAATCACTTGAAAATACGCTTGAACCTGCTAGATCACCACCCATAATGGTGTAATTCTTCAAGCATCACTTTACATTTTTCCACAAGATTGAATAAAATTAAGCTATTTTGTAATTTGTGAAATTATTTGAATGCAAATTTTTTACATAAGTCATTTAAATATATTTTTTTATTTAAATAAATAATTGATTGTTGAATGGAAATATAATAATATTATGAAATGGGATGCTGACATTATTTGTATATAACTTAGTCATTTATAATTCAATTAAATATGTATCATATTAGTTGGTGCTATATAGGTTATTTAAATGATATCTTGACCTTTATAAAATAAAATTATGTTGTTTCTTTATACAAAATGTTTAAATGGTAGTTTTGTCCTTCAAATTTATTTAATTTGGTATATTACACTCTAAACATAATTAAAAATATTTTATAATTTAAAAGCACTTCGCTTATTATTCAATTTAAAAGTCACTAAAACACTTCACCTCCTTTTTAAAGTGAACATGTGGTTGGAAAAATAACATGGGACAATTTCATGTATCTAATTAATAAAACACAATCAACATTTTCTCTATTTTTCATTCGAAGAAACTCATATTTCCCTTTTTCCTAAAATTTATGTGGATTTTTTGAGCTAAAAGAGAAAAAATAATGAAAACGTTCTCTGCAACATGCATGAAAGTAATATATCAAATTAAATCTATCTGGAAGGTAATACGTCGAAACAAATAAAATTTGAGCAATAAAATATTATTTTAGTAATAGCATAATAGAGATAGATTATTTATATATCTACTTCATAAAAATTTTTATAAACCAAAAACACATTACTATAGAACATCTCAATGTTGTTCCACAAAAGAAAAATATATTCGGGCAACATAGGATTCCACCTTCACTATTTTTCATTCTTATCCTTACCCACTCCCCATTTAATTTTTATTTGCCTTGTCTAATCCGTCATTAACATATTAACTACAATTTAAGGAGCCTATTGTTCAGTAACAAATAGATTCGATGCATTTGTACTATAGAGATAAACAAACCTGGCCCACCCACATGATGCCAAATATCTAAATTTAACTAATTAATTGATAAGGTTTTATCCTAATCTCGTTCACATTTTAACCCAACCCTTGTCGATAAAGTTACGACTAACTTTTTTTCTTTTTTCTTTTTCTTATCGAAAAGCGATTACATTTAATTATACATTAATATTATTAAATGAATACATACTAAAGATTAAATATATGAAATAAATATTACTCAAATTCTCTACACTACAATTCAGTAAATAAATACTACCATAAAGTAGACAAACACTCACAAGCTATTGACGGGAGTTGAACCTACATCTTCCATATGGGAAGTGGGAATCTGATTGTAATTGGCCTATAAATGTTTATAGAAGTTGCTTGGTGCGGCAATCGATTGAACTGACAAGGCATGATCATAAGCATCCAACACTTCCATGTAATCAAACAAGATCTATTTACATCATGACATGATAAAATCGGCTCGAGTAACCTAATCTACGTCTAATTTCAAGAAAGTTACCCATATTAAATACTAACTCAACTTAATGTGAGAAATTTAATCGTTTTAAAGCTACTCATATCAATTTTATTGAAATAAGACCACAATTTATTAACTATACATAAATATGACTTTATTGTAAGGGAAGATGTTACTAATCAAATATAAATAAGTGATTTTTAATTTAAATGTAAAATTTCAAATTAAATATATATCTTATTTTTTCTTTTCAAAGAGGATCAATGGTGGTTCCCTTAATTACCGTCGGCAATCAATTTACGAACCACTTATTCGTAAGAACGAAAGCTTACTACTTAACCACCCAATTGACCTTAAATTATACATACATATATATATATACGCACATGATTCCCGTACAACTGGTCATATGCCACTATCATTTTATCATTTTATATCTTATTTTAATTTTTTTACCATAATTAATTTGGTAACTCTGGGTTAAAAGTACTTAAATGTGACATTGATTTCATATAAAGTCATAAAGACTTCAAAGAGCTGCACAAAAGTCAAATTTCCGGCGGAGAAGGAAAGTTAATAGTAAGCTAATTAAACGTAACTACGATGGCAACATAAAAATTTTATAATATAAGGCATAACATCTTTTCTTATATATATTAAAATGAACAATATAAAAAATATTGTGTTACGCGTAATTAATAATTTAAAAATAAAAAAGATAATCTATCGTCATTTGCGGCGGCCCCCATGAGTTTTAGAATAAAGGGAAAAAGTTCGGGGTTATTCAATAGTGATTCTAGAGATCCGTGAAAGGGCAATTTGAGTCACTCTTGGAGTATTGGAGAAATTTTATTGTCTGAATATAAGATAATATCATACTATTTTATTTATAAATGTTATTTGAATAGATTGATGACATCAGATAGCTACATTTATATTATAAAATAAATATTACAACCCTATATTTAAAAATGATAAAAAATCTCAATAGCATTTAACAAGTTCAAAAATCAGTGCTGAGATTAATTATGAACATAATCCTTGATTAATAAAGAATTCAATTTGAAGATGCTGGCTTCACCGTAATTTAACCTTTGAAAAAAATAAAAAGAGATAGCACAGAATTCATGAATTATTGAATTTCCATTGTATGTAGAACATATATCATTTTACACCCTTAAATAAACTTTAATGTGAATGCAAATGTCTAGAATTATTGTTTGCTTCCAATCTTCAAAGTTGTCAGTTCCACTCTAGACATTTCCAATATCCAATTCTCATCTCCATCACTTCCATGAGAAAAAGATCAAAAGAAGACAAATTAAAACTATGTAAAACTTGGAAGCAAAAGTGCATTAATTGATCATTACACGCTATGGACACCATTGCCCAATAATTAAGAATGAGTCTCCATCCCAAAACACATATATAAATCATGGGTTTTTTCTACAAATTATTCCTTTTCTTGTCAAAACAATAGTTGTTGCGTTTGGATTTATTTTGCCAAAATACTTACTTTTTTTTCCAAATGAAATCGTATTTAGCTTGTCATATTTTCAGGAGATATTTTCATAATTTTAACTCCTTTTTTTTTTCCAAAATAAAATGTCTAATGAATCCCTCAACTCTTTTCTTCTCATAATAAAAAGAGGGTAGTAGTGACCAAGTTACCTCCTCCCAGCATATAATGTCGTGATTCATACATTAAAGTATAAACATATTAAACGATCGAACAACTAGCTTGCCAAAGTTTATAACCTTCCAAAATTCCAAGAAATGTAAACTTTGCTACACATAAAAAGAAAAGTTGGGATCTCAAAATAATGATCCTTTAGCACATCTAAATATAGTTGACTATTAAAAATAAATATTACTCCCATTCAGGTTGGGAGCAGATGACTAGCACATGCAATAACAAATGCACCGAGAAACCCAAATCTGGAACATAATAAGTTTTAGACCACTCAACCACCACATCCCAGAGTCAATATCTACCAATTAATAGCTCACATTTTGCAAACCACTCCTTTCTTTAATAAATTGGAAAATTTTTATTACTTAACAAGAAAAAAGACCTTTCAGGTCAAGAAAATCCAGCCATAAAATACGTCAATTTAGAGATCAAAAGGGAAAACAAAACAAACATTTTTAGTCCAACGTACCAAATTATGAGCGGTCTAACACTACAAGAAACAAATTTGAATTTTCACTTCGAACTCACTCATACAAACAAATGCATATTTTCACATACTTCTCACGATAATCTCCAATATATATTTTCCTAAAATAAAAATGCTTACAAGCCAATAATTTCAAAAGACTTTAGGACCAATAATTGAACATATATTCTATTTTTTTTTTTTTTTGGAAAAAAAAAAGTGTGAGAATGGTCTATGATTGGAACCCATCCCATGGGGGGTACGAAAGTCAAAGATAAGAATGGGATATGCAATTAAGAGGGGGGGGCGCATGCGTTCCACATAAGTTGCGTGAGAACGAAGCCGGCGAAAAAGGGGCCCCCGCCCCCTCTTTGAGGTGGAAGTTCACTTTGAAGCCAAGCAAAATGGGGGGCCGTCGCCGTTACTTTATTGCCATGCTTCCTCATATGAGGAAGATTTTCTTTTTGTTTTTTGTGAGATTTTGAGAATCGAGGTTCTTATGATATGTGCCAAAAACTTTCGACCAAAGCTTGTGTAATGATCTAATACACACACACACATACACACACACACACACACACATATATATATATATATATATATAAATTTTTATTAAGATGTTTGGAACTTATTTTTGAATATGTTTTAGAAAAAACAAATGGTGTTCATATTTGGTGTCTCTCAAATCTATAACATATGCATCTCGAATTTTCTTGTTTTTTTGGTCAAGTTTGATGGCTTGGGACTTGAATATCATCCTCATCCACATGAATGAATATATTTGAATGGTTCAGATTAAGCTAATTCAATAATACATTATTTGTCAAATACTGGTAGTCGATACAACTAATATCCTTGTTGGTCAATTATAGTACATAACTAGTCGGAACATTTTTCTCTTCCCAACACTGTCACCTTTGATTATCAAGTACTAACTTGACTTTTGGAGGGATTGTTAGAATCGAGCCAAACCACGATCCATTCGACCAGACCCGCTACTTTGATTAGAAAGATTTGACTAGAAAGGAGGATCCTTAATTCCTATCTCAGAAGAAGGATCCTTTCTTTAACTAAAATTAATATTATCAATGAACCTTCTTTTTGTGTACGTGCAAAGAGGGTTTGTCGACTATTAATGAATTTTAAATATCTATTGATAAAAAATATATTATATCTATTCACGAAATGAAAATAAATTTTTATATATGTAAACTAGATATTATAAATATAATATTTTTACATATTTTGAAAAATTACAAGTTATTCGCTAAAAAATTTTATTTATCACTTCTAAAACTCGCTATGCAAAAGACTTTATATGTGTGCTCCAACACTTCCTTAGTTCTTTATAAAAGTAAGGATGTTCCCATTTTTAATTAAAATCTTACCGTTAAGGTTGACCATTTAAATCATAAAAGATTAATAACATTTATAAGTTTTAAATTTTATGATTTTGTTTTACCCTAGTATTTTATATAAGATATTAAATTAAATAAAATATCTAATAAACTCCAAAATAATTTATAAGATATTTTTCTAACATATGAAATATTCAATTTTATTTTAAAATCAAATACAAAGTCTTACCAGACACGATGAAATCCTTTCTCCTAAAATTAATACGAGTCTCTAAATTAAATCAAGTGTACTTTTTGAGATATATATACATATATATATATATATTGTGTGGAGGCAAAGTTGGATCCCCTTTCTCACCCTTCTTCCTCGACCAAAGCATATATATTTGTTGTTTTAATTGCCCAAATCGATTAAATTAATTTTGTTGTACTATAAACTTGTAATACGGGTTTATTGCATTATAATTTGTAGGGCACGTACATACATTGTATTTTCCATTGAAAATGAGGGAGCATGTGCATTTTCTTGAAATGGGGGTTTTATTATAATTTGTGAATTATTATCATTTTTATGTCAAACAAGAAAAAACAATTGTTTGCTAGCAATGATGTTTTAGCATGTGAAATTCTCACGTGATTCGTCCGTAATCTGTCGCACTAGTTCATGTGCCCTTTGATATTTTTCATGCACTCTCAAAAAACATATAATAATAATAATAATAATAATAATAATAATATAATTAAATTACGTTTCTTCAAAGCCATTTTTCTGAGAATTCAAGAAAGACTAGAAATCGCTTAAATCGGCGGTCATGAAATTCCAAATTTCATGTTCTTCCAATTTCGATTTCTGTATTATTTTAAACTCCTCTTTTAGAGTTTCTATTGCATAAGTCACCATATTTGTTGCTTATTTCTGTATTTCTTGTTTTCCTTCATGTACTTTTATTTTTTATTCTTTAATTTTTAATGAAATTATCATATTACTAAAAAACCAAAAAGAAAAAAAGGTAAAATTTTCCCCAGCTTTAGTCATAAAACATGGCGTACGTGCCCCATTCTTGATTGGAAGAGGCGTCAAAGACCTCAGCCCTTCCGCTGTTGAACAGGTCATAAGAGGGTGACATAGTTTTTCCCCCCCCAAAAAAATAAAATATAATAATAATAATAATAATAATAATAATAATTGTGGAAGAGTTGGATATAATAATTAGTGATTTGGAAATTAAAAGTAGACAAGCAACTCTTTATTGCAAGAGTTGAATAATTATTTTTTATATCGTTAAAGTTTCAGAAAAAAATAGATAAACAATGCTAGATTGGATTAATTTAGGACATGATTTTTGTTTATTTGTTCATTGGAATGCATCACCTGCATAAATTTATGGTAATAAAAGATTCACATTCATAAGTCTTTATTCCAAATCTCAACGTGAACTTAAATTTGAGCACAGCATTAATTATGACTTAATAATTTTCAAAGAATATCTCATCAGCTGGATCTTATATCTATTAAAAAATGATTAAACAATAATATTCAAATTAGATGTTTTTATTGCTTTTGTAAAAATATCCACAAACAATAGTTTATATTTTTCAAATTTAGATAAGATGATATCGAAATCATTACTACTTCTAAGTCAAAATTTATTGCTTGTAAAAATTTGTTAAAATTTACTCTAAAATTTCTTGCCAGTATTTTTTGAAAAAAAAAAAATCAAAAAATGAGATTAGGAAATAATATTATATTTCATTTCCAAACAAAAAATTAAAAATTGGAAAAAAAAATGAAAAATGAAAGGACAATCATCATAGTACAAAGTAATCCTATGTTTATTTGCACCGACCCATTCAACTATTTAGTCGGTGTTATAACAACCCATTTCGTGCTCGAGTATTCTAAAGTGCGCCAATGCAAATCAGAAAAAGACATGAACTAGCAACTATTCTTTTCCTTCTTCATGATGTGACCTAAAAGCGCATTTTAGAGTTTTAAACTTTTTTATTCTCTTAAACTTCCCTCCAACAAATATATTACGGCCAAATTCATACATATATATTGAGTTTGGATAAACCACATTCCACTTTGTTTAAATATAAACTCATCTCTTCCACTTTTGTCTTAAACTTCTTTATTTGTCTTATTATATTTCCCTCCAATATATCTATATATACATACATACACACACACAAATATATATATGAAAAATAATGCTTATGTCCTTAAAAGAAAAGAGCATGATTATGACCAAATGTACACAAATATTGTATTTGGATAAACCATTCCACTATGTTATTGATCACTTCCGGCCACTTTCATGTGAAGTGAAAGTCTCCACGTAGTATTAGTTTTTTAATAGTTGAGTGGATAATATAAAATATATTGTGAATTATTGAATTACAGAAGTAATGATTTGACTATTATCAGGTATGATGCAATAATGTTCGATAGGTCAAAAATATTACAGCCAATTCATTCAAGAATTTCTAGCTTATGTTTATATTATAATTGTCAATAATTCTGGTGTGTCCTTTTCCACATAAATTTATTCAGTGCTTTATTTAATTTTTTTCATTCGTAAAGAAAGACTAAATGCAGTGTGTATAACTTGAATAAACAATCATCATTAACTTTTCAATATATTTTACATTTTACTTATCTTAATGCAACACAAATCACTTCATTATATTAAATATTTCTAGCAATATCCTTCATGGTTGAGGCCAAGCAATAAATTTTATTAGTTGATCTACCTATGTTGCTTTTCAAACACTATAGAGGAGACCTCGTTTAACTTGACAAAACCCTTTTAAGATGCTACTTCATCATACTCCACACCTTCTCTTCCCATTTTTTCTTATTAAGAAAGACCAACAAAAAAAAAGGGCTAACCATATTCGAAGGATGGTGGATGGTGATTCAAAATTTAGAAATTCATGCGTATAAAATCTTAGACAAGCCAGTGCTCAAAAGAGAAATGTTACACGTGAGAATTTGTCATGCATAAACATATTGACAAAGATAAATATTTGTTCATTACTTGTTATGTCGTTAGTCAACTCGTTTTAATCATCATAGTTTGACTTCTAAATATAACGTCAAAATGATGTTTAGAGAAACGATCATCAAACTATTATGCTGATAAAGATAAGATATGAACATAAGATTAAAAGGTAATGCATCATATCATAAAACATATAACTTAAAAGTTCTAGAAATATTCACAATATCATCAACACTCGACAAACTTGGACATGGAATAGAATGTGGGCTAGGAAGTCCACAATGAATTAGTCTAGTAACGTGTTTCTAAGTATAAAAAATTATAACCAATCTCTCATCCCAAAAAAATATTCCTGTATACTTATTTTACACATTGCACTTTCTCCCAATTTTATTGATTCAATTATGTAAAAATACGAAATTCCTCACATTCATTACCTCGTAAAATTTATTTCAAAAACACAAATAATTGAGGAAGATGGGGACATCTGACTTCAAATCATGACAGCTAATGCCAACTCCATCCTCAAAATTTCAAAAGTCAAACATAATTTGCACATACTTGGTGGAGGATCCATTATGGACCAAAAGTCAACCTATGTGAATCACGAACAACCCACATTATTGTAGTTAAATACTTTATGTTGGCATGATTAACTATGTAGATAGTAACTTGTAATTGTGTACCAGTAATAAGATAGCATAAGTCCAAGTCAGTTTCCAATTTTATTCAATGCTAATAAAATATTTCACAAATGAATTCACCATTGTAATCTTGAGAACGAAAGCCCAAATAGACTTCAAATAGTTTGGCTGTGCACATGAAATTTCAGGTCCAAGAATCATAATATTCTTTTTTTTTTTTTTAATTTTTTGGGAAAGGAGAATCATAATATTCTAAATGTTCCAAATCTATGTTATTGACAGTAATACAAAGGAACAATTATTTCAATAACCATAGCTTCAATCTAATTACAATAACAATTTTTATAATTTGAAAAATTATAATAATACCCTTTATCGTTTCTGTAGGTGAAAATTTAACAAAAGTGGCCACTATGATTTTAAAAACCTTACAAACACACTCTGCACTGAGAGCTCTTAGAGTAAATTTCCAAACCATAATTAACTCTATTAAATTTTCTATTAACTGAAGTATTACCCCCTAATGTTATAGTTTCTCAAATCACGAGCAAAATCAGCAGTTTCACTAGAATAAAATGATCCTAAAGCCAAAAACTTCATGAATCATACATAAGCCAAGAAGACAAATATGTGACTTCCCCAATACTATCTTTCGAAACTTTGATCCAGATTTTAGGACGGGAAAGAAAAGGTGAGCTGCCTTTCATCATATAAAACAAGCAGCAAGACCATATATTTTGAGACAATAATAACAAGAACGACAACAATTATTACAATGTTAGACATCCTGCAAATCTACAACCCTTATAGAAATTTCGGACATCAGCAATTTAATGAGTGGTTTGGGAGCAGACTCTTTCATCTTACAGTAAGAACTCTCCAGGACAGCCTTAGTGATTTTCAGACGGTGTAGTACTAGTTGACTCCATTTCCGTTTTGCATTTTCCTCTCAAATCGGCTAGTGGTAGTAGTCGAGCTTCCTGCAACAGACACCATGTGGTACTAAGATGTTTATCGTCATTTTCAATAGGAAATAACTCAGAAAATTATGATCAGATTGATATGATGGAAGTCCACGACAAAATGGTACTTTCGAGAGTGACCATATATGTATACTGTCGCAGTACATACATACACTTCGTTAGAAAATAGGGAAAGAAGATAGATATGCATGAAGTTTCAAATTTCTGTAGCCAAATCGGAAAATAAAAATACAAGCAACCCTTTGTATGCATTTCCATTAAGTGGAAAACAAGTGTTTTCAATAGTCTTGGTAGAAATATTAGTAATTTTTACTGTGCCTTTTCAAGCATAAAAAATGCGTCATTTAAACAATCAAGTTTGCAATTTTAATGAGTTTAGAGATCAATAACGCACCTTAAAACAAAATCAAAAACACAAAGATTCTATTTGCAAACAATGTTCAAATTAAGCCTCCTTAAAGTTCTCAAACTGCAATGTGCCTTGACATGTCTAAAGGTCCAGATTTAACATAAAAAAAAACAGTCCTTGACCCCTAATTAGACATGTGAAAGAAACGAGTGAACTTACGAGCTGATTACCCTCTTGTTCCCATGTATCTGCCATATGTTGAAAGAGGGACCTCCACTGGTACGTCAGATCAGATTCTAACTTAGAAACTCTTGTGAAGTTTTCAACACCATTTTTCTCAATAACCTTACTCCTGACATTTCTTTCAGCCAGTATGCTTGCTTCTTTCTGGCTCTTTTTCGTTGCTAAAAAAAAATTTAATCGGTTAGAAATAAGTAGACATAATTGATTAAACGATGCATCAATCATTATTTTCTGCAAGTATTCTAATTTCGTATGGGCCCTTTTCAAGTTCAAAATGATAGTCAGCGGAAAAAAGTTTTAACACGACTGACCTGATACTCGAGCCTTGATGTCCTGGTAGTTGAGGTCCAACCATATGTGTGCAGCTGATTTTCAACACAAACGATCATAATTTTGTCACATCATAGCAATTAAAAGATCATACTTTATGAAACAAAATGCTTCCTTACTAGTAAATAAAGCGAAGTAAGTAGCTTGATACCTTTCATGCAAAAAGAACAAGTGCAAGTTTTGATCGAGTCAGTCCCCCCACTCATATTATCACATTCATCCCCTTTATTCCGTTCTGTGGATCTCTCTACTCCAAATATTCTAGACTCTTGTGACTCGGGTAGAATCACGCAGTCAATAGAGCCACACTGACTTCCCAAATTATCAGCATTATGATCATCCTCATTATTTTGATTGTCATTGATGTCACTTTGATTGCCACCCAAACTGGCTGTCAATTTATCACAATCAAAATCCTTGCTCTCTTTTAGACAATCACCACCAGTTTCGCTCACTGTCCTTGAAGTAGCAGCACGAAAACTGTCACCTAAAATGGGCTGAAGAGCACTTGAACTGTCAGGCACAACTTCATCGTCACCATTTATGGTAATGTCAACAACATTTCCTATGACAGTACGATCAGGATTGGCAAACTTAGGCTCGGAGACTGTTTCAGCAATAACCGAAATCTCATTCTCCTTCGACAAATCTAATAACTTCCCGCAACAAACATCTTCAATGGCAACAGAATTTAAAGCCCTGCCCCCTTCAAGATCTGTCGAAGTAAGACCCTTAGAATTTAGATTAGCTACTTCATCTCCCTGAAATGAATCAATGTTGCCACAACCATCTGCCAAGTCATTACCATCATCCAATTCATTAACACTTTTGGAAACAACAATTCCTCCACTAAGATCCAATATCTTGATATCCTCATTTCTACCATGAACTACTGAATTGCCCATTAAAGCATCTTTCCCCTCATCACAATCAGCTTCAACATGAATTGAGCTATTCAAAACAACAAAACCACTTCGCAAATCCTGCACATTGGGCTCCCTATTTTCATTGGGTACTTTTGCAATGCTCGATACGACATTCCCTTTCAAAGAATTAATCTCAGCACATGGGCTAGGTGAAAAACGGATGCGTTTCGCTCTATCATTTGAGCTAAAATTCTTGATCCCACTCCCAGAAAATTCCCTTTTACCTAACCGATTGGTAAGATCGCCAAGAACTGACCTCGATTTATTGAACCCCTCGGAAGTATTTCCATCGGCCATTATCAAAACCCGCAACCTAAGTTCACAGACCACTCTTTAATAATTATTTCAAGAAACCCATATCACTGATTTCCCGAGCTCCAAACACAAATCGACATAGATCCCTAGTCACTACCAATAAAGCAATTATTTCTTTCTCGTAACAGCACGATTGCTATTTGAAAAAAGGGCTACTTATAATGCAATCCAAAGGAATACAAGAATAAATGGAAAAACGCATGTATTGAGCTGACCTTGTGAAGTAGCTTCGATATTCTTGCTGCAGTTTTGTCGATCGGAAGATAAAATCTTGTTGAATTATCTTTTGGGTTTTGCGAGAGGAATAAATGGCGGTGAAGAAGAGATGGAGGAGCGGGAAATTAATTTCAGAGAGGAGTACAGTGGCGCTCTGCCTTGACCCGCCTCCTTTTTTTGAAAATTTGAGCGCTTAAATTGCGGCGGTGAGCCGCCAAGTTGTAGAGATCGACGTGAAAGTGAGAGTGGGAGCATTGTGTCTTCCTTAAAGTTTGGATTCGATGGATTCGGTTTTATTGCATGTCCTAATGAGAATTTTGATTGTTGTGTCGTGGATGGAAAAGTAAAAATTATAGGAAAGTGATTAATAATTAAAGTAATTTAGGTTTTAATAAGCATGCAAAATAATAATAATAATAATAAGTTAAAAAATTATTATAAATTTTATTATTATGAACAATGTGATCTATATCAAATCTTTTTGATAAAGCGTGAATTATTATTTTTATTAACTTAAATTTGGATATATACTTTTAACTTTTAAGAAAGAAATGTTGAACATATGCATGTGATTGAGGTCGACAAATTTAACCAAGATTGATATTAAAGTACAAAGGAACCTGGAGCGATAATATGATAGTGTACATCGTATCGTTTTTCCCTTTGGAGCCCATTATGATGTCATATTTGTAGTACCTCCTGTATATCCTTGAGTTTTGTGTCTTTCTTGTGATCTAGCTATATGTCGCGAGATGAAGAGTGAGGATTGCTTTGGTCGTACGGACATCTGTAGCATTCTAATATGGGTGTTCTGGGCTGGAATTGAACTGTAAGTGACCAAACTCCCAGTGGGGCTATGTATTATGGCCTAGCTGTTGCTCGATTGTTCAATATTCAACTTAAATACACATCTTAGTTTTGTTCCCTCATCAGTATGGTTGGGCTAATTGATTCTACTTCCTCTTCAATATTGATGTTTACCAACTCAGCTATTCATAATTTGAAAATTACTAACAACGTGCAAGGTTACTAAATTAACACTACGATCATACTGTTCAGTTGACTAAATCGATTGATAATTGTGCCTAAGGGGTGTGGTCATTAATCTACCTTTAGAGATTAATTCTTATGTTGTAATTGCCTTATTATCCGTTGAAGAATGTGGAATCATCATAAACACGGGGATAAAATTTTGTTGCAATTATCAAGGCATAATGTGATAAATGTACTCAATCTATGTTAATATCGCCAAACAAACAACAACAGTGAGATAATAGAATTTCATGTTCTCATCCGTAGTCTTATATATTAAACAGGGATACAAGTAGATAGTTATCTTTAATCCCACCCAAGTCTTAATAGCGAAGATTATTTAAAATATGATATCAAACACACCCTATATTTAGAATCGAGTGCCTTTAGATATCAATTTAATCCCTTTTTTATTTAATATTAGTTTAAAGAAACAAACTTAATGTTAGGTCCGTCATGGCTCAATTTAGTCTATAATTCTAATTTGGGTTGGAATGGATAAAAAGCCATGGGATACCTAGTCAATGAAGTCGAGGTTATTAACGATCTCAATTTTATAGGACAAGAACTAATTACCTAAAATTAAATTGAATCACCATCATCATCATCATAATGTAGGGTTCAAAAATATTACGAATACTTCGAAAAGCGCATCTTGTCATATAAATTTATAATTCTCTATGTCAAATATATCTCATAAATATTATGTATCTTGTTCTTTTTTAACTTATCATTAAACTAACACGTTGACATAATAAGTCCTCGGGGTCGAAAATATTATGATTAGGAATGATCGTATTTTGAATACTACAAGCGTTGTAATAGTGACAAGACTCAATATGCTTATCTAATACAAAAAATCAATAAATTGCCTAGATTTGGAGATAGTGAGATCATATTGAAGACGTGCGCATCGATTAGTCCAAAACAATAACATAAATGGAGTATTTATAGATGACATTATGTATCATTCATACAATAACATATGGCATCATTTTGTAATATTATTTAAATGGTTACCAATTTGGGTCGTATTTGTCGGGTCTTTGTCAAGTAGGCCACCATTAAGAAGGTGCGCGGATCTTTTCATAACCATCCTTGTGAACAGTGTTTTCCGATCTATATTGGTCGGGGTCAGGTCAAGTTTGGATCCTAATGGTTTATCGGGCTTGTAAAATTTTGGGCATTTTTATCATCTTAGTTTTACCAACATTAGGACATTTCTTGTATATACACTATTTTTTCTTGTATAGTTGATAAAAAGATCGTGAGGTTCTATATTAATTGCATCATTGCCTTGATTAAAAAAAAGAAAAAAACTATAATTTTGGTTGAGAAATCACACCAACTAATCTCATGTGACATTTCATGTTCAGGAATATCTCAACAAAAATGAAATTGATTTATTTCTCATTATATAATATTTATAATTATGATAGAACAATCGCATCATATACTCTCCAATGAAAAATATTTGTGATTAAAATATTTAAAAATAGGTAAAATTACCTAACTTGAGGTTGAGTATAATGATCAAAACATTCCTTAAATGGTTAATTATCATAACGTTTGTTAGTTCACCAATCAAATAATCATAATTATATCTCATTAAAATATATACCTCAATAAGAGGTATAATTGTAATTATACATTAATTCAAGAAATGTAAATGTAAATATAAGTTTAGATACACTAATAGTCAAATATAATGATAATCATCCTAATCCCAAAAATATTGTAATAATTATGCCAAGTTTTGGGAATTTTTAAGTAATTATCCTTCAAAAATATTGCAAGAGCTAAATTTACTAAATAAAGAAGCTTCTTGGTCAAAAATTGGGAAATATCTCATCTACTGATCCAATCCAATTAATAATTAATCAATATTAAAGAGTACTATACCCCACTCCCTATCCAATCCAAATCCCATGCCTATGTATAGATTATCCGCTGTCCCATCGTTATCTCAATACGTTGAGAGGCGCGCCAAATCTAAAATTAACTACTCCGTCCATCATCCAATCACATCCATCCACGTGGTGGTCCAGCAACACCCCACGTCACTTGCCCTTCCGTGTAAACCTTCCAAACTCTCAGCAACCCCGTGCGAGCTCCGTCATCATCCTTGTATTACAACCTATACATACCTTTTCATATACATATACACACACACACACAGAGATATCCACACACGCCGTTACAAGCGTAATTGAATCCAGAAAATGGAGTCCCAGGAAGCGAAAATCACTAATCCAACGGCTGAAGAAGATGGGTTTTCCGATAGGGATCAAGCGATCGTCGCGCGACGGGTGGAGCGGCTCCGCCTGCACCTTAACTCACCGCCGGAAATTTCCAGCGGTCTGGCAGTGATGCCCTGCGCGGGCCGTGCGAAGATTGACGTGAACACGGAGCAATTGTCTAAGTACATGAGGGGGAAATACAGGGACGTGCAGCAGAGGGTGTATGATTACTTCAATTCGCGGCCGGAGCTTCAGACGCCGCTGGAGATATCGAAAGATGAGCATCGGGAGCTTTGTATGGGGCAGCTGATGGGGATGGTTAGAGAGGCCGGGATTAAGCCATTTAAGTATGTTGTGGAGGACCCAGCGATGTATTTCGCGATTCTTGAGGCAGCGGGCAGCGTTGACATGTCGTTGGGGATTAAGATGGGGGTCCAATACAGGTGATGATTTGAACCCATTTTTGGGGATTATATGATGGGTTAATGTGAATGAATGTGGGAATTCTGATTTGCCCTTTGTTTGTATTGTTGGATTGAATGGTTTGGGTTGAATTTTTTTGCAGGATCTGAAACTAGTTTCAGTAGTTATTTGAGCAAAATTTTATGAGTTTGGAGTTTTGAAGAATAATATCATTGATCTTGTTTTTTCCTTTTTGTTGGTTTGTTTAGTTTTTTATGGGATTTTTGGGGAAGATTGAAATTTGTTGGAATACACACACAAACACACACGCACACGAGGGTGGATTTTGAATTTAGAGAAGTTCTAGCAGGATATATGTGGGGTTTGGAATTTAATTTTTCATGAAGAGAAATATTGACAGTACTTCAGCATTTTTGAAGTAAAATGTGTGTTTGTGTGTGTGTGTGATATTCACAATCTAAATTCTAAAATAGTTGATGATTGCAGCATAATTATGTAGAATGTGGGAAAAGTATAGTCTTATGATCGTCTATACCGTATAAACTGTGTTGACATCTGTGAAGTTTGATCTGTTTAAAGAATCAGGAGGTTTGATTAATCTTTGTTAAATGAAAATGCACTTGAAAGTTGTTTGTTTGTGTTATTAAAAAAATACTCTAATATAAGCCTCCATCACATTTGTATATGGATTGGAAACTGAGAGGCAATGGTGAGTTTACAAGGGATTCGCATTATTTTGTGGAATTTATGATGTGGGATTGCATTACTTCTTCCTGCTTCAGTTCACAGTGGTTTTGTCATTTGGATATCCACTTGCATGATTACCAACAACACCTTGAATGTATATATGTTCATTGCATATATTCTTTGTGATTTAATCTAGACTTTTGCTACAGCCTTTGGGGAGGCTCTGTGCTCAACCTGGGTACAAAAAAGCATAGGGATAAATACTTTGACGGTATAGACAACATGGAGTATCCAGGATGCTTCGCCATGACAGAACTTCATCATGGTACTTCTCGTCAGCTTTAACGATGCCTTCTAAAATCTTATATTCACTTCTTCATGCTTCTGGGCTATGTTTATGGCCTTCTGCCAATATTTTGACATCCACTTATTTACTGATCCTTTGTGTCGAATGTTCTTGAAAGGCTCAAATGTTCAAGGCCTTCAGACGCTTGCAACTTTTGATCCAATCAAGGATGAATTCATCATCGACACACCTCATGATGGGGCCATTAAATGGTGGATTGGCAATGCAGCAGTTCATGGGAAATTCGCAACAGTTTTTGCGAAGCTGATGTTGCCTACCCACGACGCCAAAGGTGTTTCTGATATGGGCGTTCATGCATTCATTGTCCCGATTAGAGATATGAAGACGCACAAGACACTACCCGGAGTTGAAATACACGATTGCGGCCATAAAATTGGGCTAAATGGAGTGGATAATGGAGCATTGAGGTTTTGTTCGGTAAGAATTCCTCGAGATAATCTCCTTAATCGGTTTGGAGATGTCTCACGGGACGGGAAGTACACGAGCAGCTTACCTTCTATAAACAAACGATTCGGTGCCACACTAGGTGAGCTCGTAGGAGGACGAGTGGGTCTTGCTTATTCTTCTGTTGGCGTCTTAAAAGTTGCCGTCATAATAGCTGTCAGATATTCTTTGCTTCGTCAGCAATTTGGTCCTCCGAAGCAACCTGAAATCAGTATACTCGATTACCAATCTCAGCAGCATAAGCTGATGCCAATGTTGGCTTCAACTTATGCTTTTCATTTTGCCACATTGCATTTGGTGGAAAAATATTCTGAGATGAAGAAGACACAGGACGAGCAGTTGGTAGGGGATGTTCATACACTATCGGCAGGTCTCAAGGCCTATGTTACTTCTTATACGCAAAAGTCATTGAGCATCTGCAGAGAGGCTTGTGGAGGTCATGGATATGCCGCTGTTAATAGATTTGGCAGCTTGAGGAACGATCACGACATCTTTCAGACATTTGAAGGGGACAACACTGTCCTCCTGCAGCAGGTTTGATATCCCATCTTATATGCTAATATAAGTCTGCATCTTTTAGTGATTTGGTCAACTTGGGCATTGCTTGTTTTTTAAGGGTAGTGTGCAATGCTTTTACTATCAGTTTATCAGTTCTTAGAAAGTGCTTTGAGTGTTTGATAAAGTAACTTGTGCTTATATTAGGACGAATTTAAGCTAAAAGTTACTAGATTATGCACCTCATGGAAATGTTATTTTTGGAGCAAGATAGTAATTTACGGAAAACTACATATTATTGCAGGACACCCCACTATCAGTTTTTTTAATTAAATTTTAGGTTGTAGTTGCAAATACACTCAACTTTTACTACTCTCACTTGCAAACGTCAGATAATTTCTTCCAATAATATAAGTGATTCCATTCATACCTCAGTTTCCATTTCCTCTATGGTGAACTAATTCCTACTACCTATTTTCTGATACTTAAGCTGTTCACCAAGAATCTGCCTATTTTTAAGACACTAAATGGTAAGATAATTATCTCGTTATTCAGGTAGCAGTTTATCTCTTGAAGCAGTACAAAGAGAAGTTTCAAGGAGGGACCCTCACCGTCACATGGAACTACCTGAGGGAATCTATGAACTCTTATCTATCGCAACCTAATCCCGTGACTGCTAGATGGGAAGGTGGAGACCATTTACGAGATCCCAATTTCCAATTGGATGCCTTTAGGGTAGGTATATGTGTAACAACGACTTTATCTATGAGATCATTCAAAAGTTTCATCTCCTCATAATCACTTTTCTTGCAGTATCGTACTTCTCGATTACTTCAAAGTGTTGCTGTTCGACTCCGGAAGCACTCAAAAACTCTTGGGAGCTTTGGTGCTTGGAATAGATGTTTAAATCACCTTTTGACACTTGCGGAATCTCACATAGAATCTGTAATCCTTGCAAAATTCATTGATGCTGTTCGAAGGTACTTCCTCCTTCTATGCTTGGGTTTTTTTAATATCCTCTTTAGAATTATTAGCTAAAATTTAGCGTACGTTTTGATGCAGTTGTCCTGATCCGAGCTCCCGAGCTGCTCTAAAACTTCTCTGCGATTTGTATGCATTGGATCGGATTTGGAATGATATTGGAACTTACCGCAACGTGGACTATGTTGCTCCAAACAAAGCTAAGGTAGGTTATTTCTCCCCTTGGCAAATCATGGTGATGGTACTATGAAAAATGAAAAATAAAATTCTAATCATCCTTTTTGTAATAATGGATAAGTAACTAACCAAATGAAATTAACTAGTTCTTGCTTTTTGGAGGTTTTACAGAAAGCAGCAGTGGGTGTTCATAATAGCTTCGAAAACGTGTGTTTCAACTTTTAGTTGTATTTAGCTGTTTTGAAGTGTTTGGAATTAGTGCTTCTGTTTCTGGTACTCTGAAGCAAATAAAAGCTCAATACTAAAGGCAAATTTTGCCCAACTTTTAAATACTATTTTCAAGCATCTTACACTTTTACAGTAGCTTCTTTTACAGCTTTTTTTTTATTAACTTTTTACTCCTCCAAAATGTAAATACTGTTACAAACATCCTCGTAGTGAAAGTTGTAAGTGTTTGAAACAAAAGTTAAACGTACCAAAAACTTGTGAAAGAAGTTGGGTGATGCTGCTCTTTACTTTTACCTTTTATCTTAACTTCAGAGCATTAAAGAGTAAAAACATGACTTAAGCACTTCAAAACAGTTAAAATTCAGCTGAAACTTGGAAAACACTTTTTGAAAGTTATTGCAAACGCCTGCAAGTGTACCCAGAAAAGCAAATAAACGTGATCATTTGCTGAAACTGTTCATGATTTAGGTAAAATGACGCTAATATTGTTCTCTGAATTCACAGGCGATACACAAGCTGACGGAATACCTAAGCTTCCAAGTGAAGAACATCGCGAAGGAACTTGTGGACGCATTTGATCTTCCAGATTATGTGACACGGGCTCCAATAGGAATGCAGGCTGCTGAAGAAGCTTATTCACAGTATACTCAGTTTGCCGGTTTCTAGAGACTCATATACATATTTCATCTTTCCAGATTGGACACACAGAGGATCCTGAAGAAGCTTATTTACAGTGCATTCAGATGCCAGGTTTGAAGATTGAGCTTTTTACAGCATGAATTATGGTTCTTATTTACAGATTTAAAGCATGAGAGGGAAGCAACAGTCGAGGATTAGCATGAAAAAACTTGTCAAGTGAAGGGTGCAAGTTAAATGCTGTAACTCTTAATGGAGTTAATTGAATTCTATTACAGCAATTGTTACTTGTACGAAATGAACTCTTAAATGGGATTTCATTATTTCGAGAAATTTACAAGTATAGGATAATTCTTGAACTTCAATATGATAGTCAAGCTTAAAACATAAGATGCCTTGTACCACCACTCTAAAAGCCAAGAACATTCTTATAATCCCATTGTTTTGTGCTAGTTGTAAATCAAAAGAATATCTCATGATTATCACGAATCCCCCAAATAGTTTAAAGCAGTTCTATTTATAGGAGTAAGCTTTGATTACGAGTCTCACTAGAGTCTCTCATTGTGCTAGCCCTCAAAAGGGAACTCGAGCATACGCTCTTCAATCAACGTACCTGAATTCTAGAATACAAAAGCGAGTACTATAGACCATTTGATTTGACTATCTAAAATCTATGATATGAAAGTGAAAAAAAACCGGATCGCTTTAGTCTAATCAAACTTAATCTTTAAATAATCGAGTAAAAGAAACTTCCAAGTACATTCAAATGCTAAAGGTTCTTGGCTGTACTCTGTAACTGTCATAAGCATTTCGAGCTGCTTCACATTTCATCAAGACATCTTCACACGTTTTCACAGAAGCCTCAGAAAATTTACTCAGCTTATCAAAAACCCTCATCAAACTATCTTGTACACACCTTATATTCGAACTTCGATCTTCATTACTCTCTGGTTCCTTCCTGACCAATTTGTCCTGTTGGGTTCTACCAATACGTCTTAATTCCCATATAAGACCTTCGATCGCATAACTAACTTCATCAGACGGCAACAACTTGATCCCAACTGACCAATCTCGACACAGGACGAAAATCTGTGGGGCCAGGTAACGTCGAGGGGAGAATGCTCGTCTGCCCTTGTGTCGTTCGCGTGGTGGCAAGATGCAGATTTGCAGCCAACTGTTGAGAGATTCGACGAAAGATGTGTAACTCTTGATTAAATTCGCAAAACTTAGGCCGAAATACTCAAGTTCGTCGAGGAGGAGGGTTGTAATCTGTCTTTGTGTCTCTCCATGAAAGGATATTGCGGGGCTTTTTGCATGGTACGATAATGAGATGGTTATGTATTGTGAGTGGTGGCATTCAAGCATGGTTTTCCACATCTTGGTCAATCTGCATATAATAAGTTCTATTGTAAAAAATCAAAATCACTAAGGGATAGAGTATTTGGCTAAACTTATTCAAAATGTTTTTGGAGCTTATAAATATTAGATTTAGTTTAAAACAAGTTGTCGCAGTATTCTAATAAAATAAAATTTTAGAACTTAAAAGATGGTTCTAGAAATAATTTTTCATTGATATGATAAAAATTAAAAGAATACAGTAGCATCTTAAAAGAAAGTTGTAGCTCATTCGCACCTTAAAGAAAGGACTTATAAGATGCTTATATCTTATTGCAGGAGCTCATGAGATGTTTTTCATTAAAAAAAAAGAAAAAGAAACAAGGAAAAAAAAACACCCTGATTGACAACTTAAAGTTCATCTTTTAAGCTTCAAGATTCATTTGCTTGTAGAACTATTTATTACATTGCAGACATTCCTGAAACACCTCTAATGGTAATAGAAGCACAAATAATGAATTCTAAATGGGACTTTTCTCAAATGGTGTCTCTCCAGCTTTGAATCTAAATAGCTTCCGGAATCTCTATTTAACAAGGTATATATGAATATTATGTATCACAACTGCTAGTTTTCATTCAGAGTTTCAAAAATCAGAAGCTTGTCTTACCCCTGAATAAGTTCCAGAAGCTGTGGTAGCAACTCTTCATCACACATTTTCTCGATCCGTTTTGATATCGAATCAACAGCATGAAGAGCAACTCTGATTCTTGAATACAGATCTCTCATAACTGCTCGAGTTTTGTCAATTATTTGAGGACTAAGATCCTTCGCGAATTGATGCCGAAGTTGATCAGACTTACGACCATATTCCTTCTGTATTGACTCGCTCGCCTGCAAAATTACATTATAAAAATCTTGAAGTCATGATAGCTATCGTTGCGAATGAAAAATAAGTCAAACTACTCGACACTCGACCCAAGATCGACCTCCAAAAGCTCGTTTGAGCTTAGTTCATTAAATAGACAAAAACCAAGCTTTAACACATTTCTAAGATTTAGAGCTCATAGTTTTTAGTCGAATGTGTAAAGAAATCAAGCTAATCAACCTCAACTAATGTTCTAACTTTATTAAGGTTTGTTCCAAGTTTCATTGGATTCAAACACAATTTTTGAAGGTCAATAAAGATTCAAACAAACTTGAATAGTAACGTGTTTGATTTGACTCGATATATTTATAGACCTATCTATCGTTCATACTAGTTAAAATTTGGAACCTGTTATGATTTGAAAATTTCACCATCGGCAAGATGTTAAAAACAAAGTACCTTCACTTCATCGTATAGCTTCCTTTCCCACGCATAAAGACGATCAAGCGTGGAGGAGTGACTTCCAGAAATCATGCAGAATTCATCAATAAAATCACTGACATTTTTATCACTCTCATCCCTTGTGTGATACTTATACGAAGATGATCTTGTGGATGTTGTTCTTTTCCAAGTTATAACCTTGGTAACATTTTGATCTGATATTGTACAGAGAGAATTTCAAAGATAAGATCGCAGAGTAAATTTGAAAAGAATCGCGCATACATATATATATATATATAACGTGTCGAATCTTGGTTGAAGATCAATGCTGAAAAACTATTTCTATATCTCATATAGTGAAAGTGAATTGTTAACCCTTCATAAATTGTTTACAAGCTACGGCATACCGTCTGATACATCTTCAGCTCTGCCTTGGAAACATGATGCTCCAAACAAGGCCAAATAAGTCGAGGTTCTTGGTGTGCCTACAAGTATAAAATGCAACAAAATAGGAAGAAATGTTAAGGCAACTCAAATATGACACCGTGCAACATTAAAATTAAATCCCTTGATAATTGAATATTTTGACAGAAGATTGCAAGTAGAGAGTCAAATTGTAATGATATACAGGCTCCGTTAAGTTTTCCTGTTTGAACTAACAACAGAGGGTATTATCATAATCGTAGAGCACTTTCTCTTTTCTCATCAAGAAATCATTACCTTTGGCCTCAGCATATCCACTGCGGATCTTGCTAGATTCAAGCATCCTCGAGACCTCCTTTCCTGATTCAGATGCTCTAACGAAGGAATTATCAATATCCTTAATACTAGAAACAAAATCTTTCGCTCTATTGGTTATAATGTCAGAAGCATCTTTCTCCGCGAAAGATGCATTCTTGCTCAAATTTGATCCATTCACTTCTTCTCCACTAACCTTAACCTTTCCATTGTTCAAAACCAATTCACCATGTTCGTTTATCACAGTCCTTTCATGAAGTGCACCCAAAACATCATCATTTTTTCCAAAACTCCTGTACATTCTTGCATCATCGGACACTACATCTGTTCCATTTTGTCCCATTAACCTAAAGCTCTCCTCATGAGGATCAAAGTAATCCCAAGAAGATCGCAACTCAGGAGGAGGTGGAGGTGGTGGAGGCATTGAGAATTCACCTTCCTCCACATCCACATTCATTGGCGGTGGATTAACTGTAATTGTCAAAGCACTGGCTCCATTAGACCTCATTCGACTAACTATAGCATTAGACGACAAAAGGGGACTATTATTGATCGTAGACAAATCTGAAACATCACAAGATTGAGATGTCAAAAGAGAGGGATATGAAGATTGTGATGGAGTTTCATCAAGTTCAATGGCTGAAGCTGATAGAGAATTTTCGACAAACACTTCAGCTTCAGCAAATCTCCTAAGATAAATTCCTATGTTCCTAAGAGATTGAACATATGAAACATGTGCAGCTGCTAAGGCATTTCTTGAGTGAATTGCTTGTTTTATGAATCTTTTTCTCCCTTTGCATATATTCAGAGCATTACTCCTTTCTGATTTTGAATTTGTAATCCCCATTTTTTGTATACAACATCAATAAACCATACAAAATCCAGCAATATGCATTTCACAAAAGAAAATCTTGTTCTTGTTTCAAACAAAATCACTCAAATAAAGCTAGCCCTTGTGATCAAATGATGCAAGAAAAGAAAATGAACCAAAAAACAGAGAAAACAGAGTAAAAATCCTATGATAGAAGCAGAAATCTAAGAGGGTATTAAAGAAAGTGGTGAAAAGCAGATCAAAAGGAAATAAAAACCTATTTCTTTTACGGGTTTTTTGTTTTGGCTGACTAATTAAAAAATAAAAGTAAAAGGGACACACTTCCTCTGCTATTTTTTCATGCAACAAAAGGCAAAAAGGGGTTCACAAAAATAACGGCTGATGAGTTGATGGGATTCGTATAATCTTGAAGCCAAGAAAAAGAGAATCTGACAACCAATGGGATATTGGGTTAAAGTCAATTTACCCCGTTTCTGTATGATCTTATGCAGTTTCAAGGCAGTGTTTTCTTTAGCAGAAAGAAAGAGGGAGCACTAAAATCTACAGTTCGTTGAAGTTCGTGCTAATGATTTTCTACATACCGTCATTACAGTATTAATTTGTCTAATTAGAGAGGAGAGAAAAAGCTTGAGCAATATGACAATGGAAGGACTGATCGTGCATGTGTGAGTGTAGGAAACTTTCCTTTTAAGCTACAAGCTTTTCTTTTGGTTTAACTTCTCTTTTTTGGATTCTCCTTTTTACTCCCCATCTTCTCTTTTTCCCCTTTTTTGATAGGTTTTCTGAGTCAACTATTATCTGAAGGTTGTCTGTTATTGAATATTCACGTATATATATCTGGCTGCCCCCAAAGATGTATAGATTCCATTGCATGCTTGTAAGATTTACTTTTTTCTTTTTTTAAAGTACTTTTTTAAATAAATCTTTTTTTAAAGTACTTTGATGTAAAGTAATTTGGGCAAAGTGCTGATGTCTGAGATATGACAAATAATGTACCATGTTTCAGGAGAATCAATCCATGCATTGTGTTAAGACTTGGAAATCTCACTGCTATATGCAAATAGTTGAAGATGAACGGAAAATAATATTTAGGGTTAATTACAATGATTTTTTTCTGAAAAATAGTATAATTACAATTATATCATTTTTCCCTTTCAAAATTACAAAAATTATTTTTATGAAAATACTCTATTTACATACTTCCCTCTATTAGGATTTCGGAAGAAAATTGCTAATATCATTTTAAATTACCCTTTAATCATATATTTTTTATACTTCTCTAAATTTTTACAGACAAAGACATATACTTAGTAATCTAGAAAAGTGTAGAAAAATTTAGAGTATTTTTCATTTTCACATATTATTTAAGGCATCTTTGTTTATAAAAATATTTGAAAAAAGTGGTGGGAAAATAGGATTAAGAGTGAATTAGAAAAATCTTACGCAATCTCACGGGTGATGTGGCTATAATTAACCCTGAAATTTAGATTCTTGTAAATTTGGGTTCAAACTCGATTTGTCTACGCCTTAACACGATTGGAGGTCTACAATACCTAAAACATTAGTACTTTTAATTAGTTTTTTGCAGTAATATGACAGCCCAATTTGCATGGCTACCGCTGTCGGAGTTGTGACAACTTAGCCCAGCCCATACAACTGTTTTCGAAATTGTGGTCCAATACAGATCTTTTCCACCTTACAATCGATTCGAGTTTGATTGTTTATTAATTAAAGTATTCCATGAGTCATATTCAATTGTAAATATTCACATCAAATAAGTGAATCTTACATGGAATTGGATTAAGATGATATTTGCAACTAATTATTAAAAAATATATGTATTTGATTATGAAATGCTGAAAGTTTTTTTGGAATTTTTGGAAACTGTAGTTTTGCCATAAGTTACCTGTATAAGCTATTCCTAATAAAAATAGGCCATTACGATTCCAAATACTATAATTCTTTATTGACTTATAGTGAGTTATTTGATGATTTTCAAACACAGTTTTTTTTATTATAATTTATTCTTTTTAACTTTTAACAAAAATAAATAATGATGCTTTTGAGCAATCTATTTCAAATAAGACCTAAATATCAGAATTCAAATGTTAATAATATTTTTCAACTTAAATAATAATATTCCTCTTGTGAAATTAATATTTTTAAATGGAATGTGATATGCAAACAACACATTTTAATCATTTATGATGATCTCTCCAAACAAGCCCAAGCTTATTGCCAAATGTCTCGCCCGGTCGCGATATTGAACTAACAATACAACAGTTCACACTCTTTAACACTAGTATTATATAATATTATTTCTCATCAAATTGTCTTTTGAAACTCGAAGTGAGAATCGTACCCATACTTCTCCTGTGAAAATGAGAGCCAGCCACTTCATCCAAAACAACCACGCTCATTATTCTTGTTTTAAAATCAAAACAAGAAAAAATGAAATACCGGCCACAAGATAACATGCTCAGGTTACTTAAAACAACAGAGAGTTTCCATTGTAAGTTTATAACAAACACAATTGTGTCACAACGAAGCAACTAATCCATTATAACGTCCTAAACACACAAATATCATCACCCAGTAACAATACAAGAATAACGATATAAATATTAAATATATAGCGTCCTCTGATGATGTGAATAGACTAAAAATCAATCTCAAATCTTTCAATCCGATTCGTCAGTTTCCTGGTATTGCTGGAGGATCTGAGGGCAGCTAGCCAAGGGAGTGTTCTTGAGGAATCCCATGGCATTTGCGAATCGAGTGTTCGAGTTCATCCCATTGTTACGGGTTAGGATCACACGAGCACGGTCACGGCCTGAGCTTGGGGTGCTGCATTCGGGATCGGCACTCTTGACTAGGACTGTGTCGCAAACATCGTCGCCACGGTCACCGTGCACCAGCATTTTGTAATGTCCGGTGGAGTCAGTCACTGCCAACTTCGTGTAGGTGAGTTCGTTGCTTGTCCTGCCCCTGCATTCGAGTCTAACGACGGCACCTGTCAAGTATAAAAGCAACGTTTCATTCATCCTGTCCAAGAATTCGAAGAGTAGCTATACGTTCAAAGCAAGATAAGATCGACATGGTTGGATTCGGTTGCTCATACAGCATGATGTGGTATTGTTGTGCAGCCTAAGCTTACTTCAAAAGGCTCTTGCGGCTTAGATAAGTCAGTCTCTCGTCTAAGTGTTTGTATCAAATATTAAGACAACTCTTTGAATCTTCACTCAAACCTTGATACGGCCAGATTTATATACCGGGATCAGATCTAGTTTCTTTACCCCAAATACACTACAAATATACAAAATTCATCACAATTTTTCCAGAAACATTGTACTTTTACTACAGCACAACGGTCAATTTCTCCTTTATTTTTCTTTCAGAAACTGCAAGAAATCTCAAGAACCATCAGTGTACTTATGGTAAAAAGGCTGAAATAAGTTAAAAATTTATGCCTCATTTTAGATAAGCTTAACACAGGAATAACAAGTATATTAAACAGAAAACTAATGCAGTCAAGCTGATTATAATTAAGCTCAAATCCCACTATTCACATATCAGATTCAGCTAATTAATTTCACCATTTTCTCCACAAAATACTACAAAAACTCAACAAGTAACCCACGCACATTCACACAATGTCAAATCAACACCATATTCTCCAGATCTAACGAAATGCCACCATATGCGCACAGATTTAAAACAATACAAGCCACAAAACATGCACTAGTGTGCGTATGTGTGTGTGACACATAGAGAGAGGGAGGGGGGGTGTTTACCAGCGAGGTACTTAGAGGCAGAGGTCTCATATCCGCAGCGGCAAGTATCACAGTACACGCAACCCGTCAGCAAAAGGGGGTCAGCCATAAAATTGGCTGCAACAATGGAAGGTACAACACAAACAGCAAAGAGCACTAGCAAGAATTTCGCCATTGTTAATCTTGAAACAGATCTGGATTTTCTCTCTAAATTGATCTACTGGGATGAAGGGAAATGAGAATGGGAAAGTGTTATAATGAGGAGCAGCGGTGGGGTGTAGCCGTGTATGTATTAGATGGTGTGGGCTGGCGCACAGCACAGAGTCACATGGAATTTCTTGAAGAACGAAGAAAAAGGAAAAAGCGCGTTTTACGGTAATCAATTATCCAACAACTCTTTCATTAATTACGGCGAGTGGGTTCCACTTCCCACCTCCTTCTCGATCCTCTCAACGCGTTTAGAATATTTCATATCATTGTGGATTATCAATTTTTTATTAAAAAAAAAAATAGGTAAATTCAATTATTATAACAATGTGATAAATATTAAGATGAAATACAATGAATAATAGAATAAATTAAAGTATATTATTATGCAAAAAACTAAGTTACTGTTTAATAGAAAACAAGATTCGAAAGTCCTAACCTTTTGAATTATTGGCCTCCACCTTGTTAATATAAAGTTATTATATGAAATAAAGTATGAATATCAAAACAAATTATATAATTGTTATATAAGTGTATGACCTGGATCAACTACAAAAATCATATTTTTGTATTTTTGAATATTTTTTGTAATATTTGAACATTGAAAAATAAAAAGTATTTTTCCCACACAATATTATTTTTTATAGTATAAATGAAATTTTTAGGCAATTTTAAGCCACCTTGTAAATTTTCATTCAAAATAAATAATAAAAACAACAAATGTTAATTTTTGTGCCTCCTCCCAAGAAAAATAAGAATTTGGCATGTGTATTGGAGTGGATAAGATGACAAAACTTGAGGCATAAAATGGAAAATTGTGATGATTAATGTTGTTTTATTAGAATATACAATGTTATTAATGGGTTTAATATATTATTTAAACTTGAGTAATTGGTTTTATAATAGTTTTTGTCATAAAATTAACTTTTATCCATAATTAATTTTTTGTCATATATAGTTGATTTTGCAAGAGTTACTTTTGTGACCTTTGAATTGGATACAGCTCCAAGTTATATGCTTTTGAAAAGAAGAATTATCAAAAGCATATAATATATGGATGTCTGAAATCACTATCAAATAAGAAATAAAATTGATCATTGTTATATTTTCTTCTCAATTTCTTTTTTCGTAATTGAACTTGTAATAACAATATAAGAGATCATATCAAGAATATAATAAACAATCAAATAATTTTCCTTATTATATTATCAATTGTGATTTTAGGGTTTTTAATCGTGAACGACACATGTTTTAATACTGAGAAAATGTTTAATAATAAGAAGTGAAAATAAGATATGAATTACTAGAAAAAAGAATAATACTCTTAAAATAAAGTATTTTACATTATGTAATTATTATAAAAACATAGTTAACAAATCTAAAACAATAGTATTCAATATTCAATTTCCTTGGATTATTAAGTAAACAAGAAAAGGATCTCTTGCATTAATTTCTCCAACAACAAGTATGCATCTACGAGCCTTTGACTCTTCTTATATCTATACTATATTATTAATTTTTGCCTAATTTAATGAGACTTGCCATTCTAAATTTATACATAATATATACTTTATATATTTTTTGTATAATATATATATATATATATATTTACAACTATGGGATTTTCATCTTTAAGTTTCAAACTTCACACGCCAAATGGCGGTGCTTTAATTGTTTACCTTTCTTCTTTTTCTTTTTCTCCACTCTTTATTTTTATATTTATTTTTATTTTTAATTTTTTTGGTATAAATATTGCTTGTCTTTGTTCCGTTCCTTTTGTGTTTAACTTTGAAAACAAGACTGTCCCATGCAATCAAGACAATTATGAAATACAAACCCCACTCTTAGACCAACCAAAATGGCATTAAGAATAAAAAAATTGAAAAAGAATTAATATACTTTACCTCCGAGATCTACATTCTTTTTCTTTTTCATAGTTCAAAATAAAAGGAAAACATATTTGTATTTGGATTCTTAGTAGTAAAAAATCAAAATCAGCAGATCATGCTCGTTGAGTTTCAAAATTTTAGTTTTACCTATTAAAGTCAAATTTTAAAGAGTCTCATAATCATCATTTTAATCATTCGAACAATATTTCATACGATTTTTTTTTTTTTTGAAAAATAATTATCTAAGCTCTATATCTAAATTTAATCGTTGATAAATGTTGTTTCTTAATCAAACTATTTTCTATAAACCTCATCAACTTCCAACTAGTAACCTATCTTAATGGGAGAGCAAAGGGAGAAGGATGTGATGTTCAAAGTGGGCTAAAAAGTTTTTGTAATTAATGATGCTAATAATAAAGGTTAATTGAGTAAGCTGGAAACCTCTCATTAAAGATCTTCCGCGTGCAATCTGGAGAAGACGAAATTTGGGTTCATTATGATATGGATCACGTGCATTGCACATGTAATTATCCATGTTTAGTGGAGTTTCGGACTCTTGATCCGACCCAAATAATTGGGTTCAGTCAAAGTAAAGGACCCGTGGATCGGGTAATTATTACCCGTCAATAGTCTAACATGCCTATGCTTGATAAGATGGACTTGGGGTAACAATCCTATCACAGTTAATTGGTTTGTGTAGAGTGAAGTAGGAATATTCTAACATATTGTTCAATCTGAACCTAATCTTGAAAGTTTTTAACTCGAACCCAATCGAAAACGGGTGGATGTCAACTTGTCGTGACAAGAAAACAAAAACAGGTTAATTCACTATTCCACCAAACTGCAACCTACAACTTGACTCATCTTAGCTTCGCCAAACCTAATTACGCAGGCTTATGACCTTAGCAGGAACAACGTTACTTGGCCGAAAGCAGTTTGTACTGTATCATAGTCCTAGATCGGAGTGAGTTCAAAGCTATATTAAATCAGTTTGGAAACAATCCCCTTTCCTAGCCCCCTCCAAAAAAAAAAAGACTCATTTTGGCTTGTAATCATTTCCTATTTATTCACTTAAAATTCATTTGAAAAGGTCTACGTCATTTTATATTAAACTAAAATCTTAAAAAGAAAATTTACCCATATCTCATCATTAACTACTATTCATGAATCCCATTAATTTTGGTCGGTCAGATCAGGTTGATGGGTTATCCTAAAATTATCATATTTATCAAGTAAGTTGAAAGCTAACTTGAACCATTCATAATTTTTCGTATTGCTTCTTAGATCAATGCTATGTCGACTCAAACCTAATAACCTTCAGTGCAAGATCAATAACATGACTGTGATCCGTCACTACAAAAAATTTGAGCAATTACTACGGTTAAAAACCGATGTTAATAGAAAAAAAATAGTGGCAAAAAATCATTTGCTACGGCTTCACTACGGCAATGATCCGTGGTTTCTGTGAGCGTAGCGAAAAATCCACCACGGCTATATGCCGTGGTAGATATTTTTCATCTCGGTATAGCCACAGCAAATAATATTTTTACCACGGTTTTTTGGATTATAGGCTATCACATTCACCACGGCTATTAATTGGCTACTGTTTCCACTACGACTATTAAACTTTTGGTTGCAAAAAGTCAATATTCTTGATTGCGTGTCGTATTATTTGTGAAATTGCCAGCATAGGGCCGCTTGGATATGTTTGGGGAATATTTTGGCCCAATTGAGTGGAGTCCAAACTTGAGCTAGGCAAGGCCATGTGGCTCGATCTTAATAAGCTTTTGAATGTTGAAAGATAACAAATCCAGGAAATGTCTTTGCATGAAAATGGGGCAAAATTTGTACTTCAAGATTTTCACTTGGGGTTAACAGTCCAGACTGAGCCCACACTACTTAAAATCTAGTCCAAACTAGATTGTTTCCTAATAATGAGTAGCTTCAATTAGTTGATTAATTTTTCTTATAAAAATAACTCACAATTTCAACCGAAGGGTAAAAAAACCAAAACCAACGAGACGATTTGGTAGCTTAGTGGCAAAACTCCATACGAGATAGTTAGAAAATCAGCATTAACCCTCTTTAAAAAGAAAAAGAAAAATCAAACTAATTTAAGCAAATCACATAAAAATTTAACAATTTCGATTCATATCAGTACATATTTAAGCAGATCACATGAAAATATTGAATCAAGAACACCACTAGCTTATCTTCATATATATATAAATATATATAACTCACCCGCACATTAAAGATCAACATTTTACAAATCAGTCAAGTGCTCACAAGTGGAAAAAGTAGGTCATTAGAATAAATTCTACCTCATAACTACATGCCCTAATAGTAGCAACAATACAACTACTAATTCAGTAAAACCTCACACACAATTTATGATCACTTTTTAAGGAGCTGTTTGGATGATGACTTCTTCCTTGGAATGCATTTCCCTTTAACTCCCTTTTCCTTTTTCACTTCTTCCTCAGCTACTTCTCCTAACCCAGCCTCAGTGCTCCTAATCAATGAAACATGCAAAACTTTAGGTGTTTACAATAGTTTTTACCCATCAAAGAAGTTAAAAAAATTACCCGAAATATAGTGAAAGTTGAGAATATTTAAAAATAATAATTAAGAATTTGCAAAAGCTGAAAATTTGTTGCTTTAAATTTTAACTTTATTCATAGGTAATTTTACAGAATTAAAAGTAGAAATGCTCCTAAACACCACAATACAACTAAATTAGTGAAAACCTGAAAAATACTTTTTGAAATTGTGCTACACACTCCTTATGCTACCAAAAACACCCTCTTCACCCCAAAAAAATCAATTGCAAATTTACTGAAATTCGTAACTAACATGGCAGTAAAAGTCCTTTAATAGATAATTTGTCACTAATTAATTCTATAATGAAAATAAAGTGCGGACTAATTACCTTTTTGTAATGAAATTTTCATCACAGATTAAAAAGTTGTGACAAACTTTTCCAATCACGATTCATATATATATAGACACATATACGCCCTTTCTTTAAATTCTTTACTATTCAATCACAAATATGGTCTTCACAAAAATTTACTCGTAACAAATTTTTCATTAGTAAATTAATGTTTCCATGCTACTCATCAAAAAATAAAAAAAAATAAAAAAAATAATGTTTCCATGCAATACTAAATTACTAATTCATTAAATAATCGAAATAAATCACTAACCTTTCTTGATTGTAAGAAGATGACCTCTTCAATCCATTCCCCAGACCAGTCCTTTTTTCCTCATAATTCATCCTCTCAACAATACTCCCACTAAAGTACTCCTTTTCCTCAGCCTGCAAATTCCCAAATCTTGGATTCTCAGGCATGTATCTAATCATCTCCTCTTCCTCCTTCGCCACCGCAGCCGCCGCCGCCTCCTTGCAAACCACCCCTTTATGCAGGTTTCCACCGCTGCAACTCTTCCTCGCTGCGGCGCAGGGTGGCAGAGCCGGCGGGGCATTCTTCCTGAACGACCCAGAACCACCGCAAGCAATAAGACTGAACAACATCGAATTTCTACTCAACATTGGCTCATTTCCCACTGGATCACCATCGGAAAGAGTGGAAGAAGATGTGGTGGATGGGGGAGATGAAAATGAATTGGATTCAAGAATTAATTCATTTGGGGTGTTTTTTGGTGTTTGTTTTTGTTTGAATTCTTGAATTTCATCTGTGGACACGCCTCTCGAGCAGGTTGTGTACTCCGTTTTTACTTCATAATCCTGTTCTTCTTGTTTAGAAGTTAAAAATTTGCCTTTTGGGACAAGATGAAGTTCTTGAACATCGTTGTTGATTTGAAGGTGGTGTAACTTGTCTGAAATCCATGATTCTAAGACAAATAAGTTGAATTATGAAGATATAATTTGGGAAGATGCAAGAAAAATAAGTTAAAACAAGAGCGAAGAAATATTTATTCGGATAATTACCTCCACACCCTGAAGTTTGGCATAATTATCAAAATATTTTTTAAGATATAAGAAATTTTAATTATACTCTTATCATTAATTCAGTTGATATATAATTACAATTCCACCCACTAACCTAATGTGTTATTACTATATTTCCCTTATTTAGGAGGTGTACTTGTCCTAATATTTTGATAATTTTGCCGAACACTAAAGGGTGTTGAGGTTATTATCCCTTATTAATTACCAGTGCAATTGCTGAGAAGTAATTCAGATCCTTTGAGTACATATTCAGCTCCTTCTGATGGAAAAATGACATCATTGTCTGCTAAGTCATTCCATACGTAGCCATTCTTGTAGCTCCTACATATTGCATGAGCGACGAGTCAATATTTATATAGTTGCTCATTTGCTAACCCAATTATATTGATTTTTGTGTTGATAATTCCATAAAGTTTAAAGGGCTTTTTTCCTTGCTCAAAATATGTCACCTAATAGTACTGGGGACAACAATTTTATACTAAAAAAAAATGGGTCATTCTCGATTTACATATAGTATCCTTGCACAAGAACCATGCTAATCTTCTGTGTGTATCATTTCAATTTTATCAGATGTTCCCTAAGAGACTAGCATACATATCTTGTTTATAAAGTATCTTTTTGTGTGCTTTTATAACTTCCTTAAATAGTTTTATTATTACTTATTTATACCTCATACCTATAATCATACAAAAATTAACTCTCACTTAGTGGCTTGCAAGTTGTTTATTGTCCCCTATCTATGTACTTTATATCTCAAATCAATTATAGTGTCACATGTATTAATTTTTTTATTTTTTGGCTAGGTAAGTGTAACGTGTATAAGTAAATACATATATCACTTATACTCTAATTATTGAGCGAGCATGCACATATCAAATATGCCATAAAAGCTCGTTATTTAATAAAACACCAACTCTTTTCTTGTGTATCTTAATATGATTTTCATAAATAAGTAATTAATTCTCGAACGTCTAATGCTTATAATTTCAACTTGAGCAGATAAAAACAATTATTTTACTTTACTCACAACCTGTTATCGTTTCCACAATCATACATAAACGGATTATACTCCGATCGACTATGCTCCACAAACTAGTTGATATAAAATAAAATAAAGTACTTTTAGCTAACAATTTACAAAAATTAAAATAGAAGATATTATCAAAGCTGTATATACATGCAACTAACTAGCTAGCATACCTTTTGCAAGACCATGAGTACAGTGAAGGCATTCCTTTACCTCTCAAAACCGTGAGTCGCTCCATAACATCTGCAAATGAAAATTGCAATTAAACCTAAGGGTAATTAAATTGCATTCTGCCCCCTTTTGAAAAATAAAATTGACAGAAAAACCCTTATTGGAAAAAAAAAAAAAAAAAAAAAGCAGCGTGTTAACTTACATATATAGTTCTAAAAATAATGCATTTTAAATTTTTAACCCCCTTCGTGGGCATACAGTGAGCTTCATTCTCCAATATACAAAAGGTTTGGTGTTTATTATTTTTCCATAAAGGATTTTCTGTCCATTTTGTTTTTTGAAGGATTAAAACGCAATTTACCCCTAAATCTCCAAGGAAAAAAAATAATAAAAAAATAAAAACACGTATTTATCAAATCAAATATTTATTAAAAACAGAAATGGATACCTTTCAAGCGAAGAGGTTGATGGGCAAGATGAGTTACTTCGATGTAATGTGGATGTTCAAGATGTCCATTTCTCGAAAGATAATAAACAACTTGAACTTTCTTGAAACTGGGTCTCATAATTCTTGCAATTTTAGCCCTATCCGGACTCATTTCTCTGCGTATTCTTCTTTCTCGATGAACAAACTCCATTGCGGATCATACACAGACAACCTTAATTCTCAGTTTCTTACTATCTTTTCTGCTCTTTTTTTACCCCACAAGGATGAAAACAGAAGCAAGATATATAGAAAGAAAGAGACAAGGCAAGAAACATATGCCACGATCAACGGATATATTTAAAGAAAAAGAAATTATTACAGTATTACGTAGAATTAAGCTGACTTTTGGGAGTTGTGGGAAAAGCAACAGGCAAATCTGTTTTTGCAAGAAATTTAAGAGGGGCAGCTTTTTTTGAAGTTATTAAATGCGGGGTTTTAGTTTTTGATGTTGTCGTCAACTCCTGCTTTTAGGTAGACCTCTCCTAATTGCAGGGTTATGTACTTTGCTTTGCCAATTTTCAAACAGTAACAGTCCCGGGAAAAAAAAATAAAAAAAATAAAAAAATAAAACTGGGGTTAAAAAATAGAAAATGTTTCAAGAAAAATTTGTTTATGTATGAACATAATTCAAGTTT
>JACFYI010002069.1:1284717-1322933 GCA_014898755.1 Handroanthus guayacan
TTTTTTTTTTTTTTTTTAGAATACAAGGCAAAGTTAATTATCTTTTGGTTAAATCAATATAAAGCAAGATTTTATATTCTAGAAGCATAATTAAAGTTAGGTGGTTGAAATAATTTACCGAGAACCTATAAGTTAGTTGAAAAATTAATGATAAAAGCAAGTTTGAGAAATTATAAAATGCTTGTTGCAATTCATAGTTACGTATTTGAATATAAAGACATTTTTAAGAATGTGCTAAAGTATCACAATTTAAAAAGCTCACATACAATGATCAGTACTTTGTTAGATTAAATTATATTGGACCATAACGATTGAATTTTTTTTTTTTAAAGAAAAGCATAAATCATAGAATATTTGAATTAATTGCACATATTGATAACGTCATAATTATGCCCATATCATTTATGTTTAAAGTAACAGAGCAAATATGAATTTTATAAATGCAATTTATGATAATTTTAAAAATTTGCTATTTATTTTTAAATTCTATTTACATTAGACAAGTCTTTAAATTCTATCAAATAATTTGGTACTCCCCCACCACGCACATATATCCCATCATAAATTTACTTTATTTTCTTTTTCTTCATCTTTTTAAACTTTTACATGTGTGGATCCCAATAATTAATTTTCACCAAACCTTTACTCATTTATCACTTGCTTTGGTTATGATAGACTTTGGATTCTTTAAATTTTGCACCTAAACTTTCATGATTGGCATTTGCTTTTACCTTTTGTAAATTGGTTTGTAATAATCAACTTCATTAAGGGTCATCTCTTTCATCTGACCCAAGATTATCCACTTTGTTAGTGGACTCTTTTTTCTTAGATAATGATATGAGATTCGATTATATTCAAATTCATTGTTAAATATGAAAAATTAGGGCTGCTATGAGGTATGATTCCTTGGACATAGCTGAACTGTCTTAATGTGCCTAAATTATTAATTTGTGAGAAGACAATGTTATTGTCTTAGTTGAGGTACTTGAAAAAAAATATATGATTGTATTTTATCTAAACTCAAATTCATCGTCATGCAGGTGGGTACCAAATCCATTGTCAATGTACTAATAAAGTAAGAGCTTTTGTCCTTCTACAAATTCACTTCAACAAGTTTAATATATATATATATATATATATAATACAAGTATCTAATTTCTTAATTTATCTGACGTGAAATAATATTGACTATCATTTTTTATTTATTTTTCTTTAAGAATGAAAAAAAATTATATTCAATCATAATTGATTCATTTTAAAGATCAAATACATCAACTACATACAAATAAACTACCATGAGATAGACATATTTTCATGTAGAAGACAAAAGCCTACATGCAACTCGTAAGAATTGAACACCACATCCCCTATAAGAAGGGGTAAATGGTATCAATTTATCGAAATAACAAGCACAATATCATTTTATCATTTTCTTATTCATAGACAAATTCTGATGCACTTAAATTTTATATTTTATTTTTGAAACTACACTACGTACACTTTTGTAAATTCTCTTCTAAGTCTAAATTTGTATTACATGCCTGCCGATGGAGGAATTGAAGCCCCCTTAATTTGTGTATTGATAATGTGTTATTATTTTTAATCTTTTGATATTAATAATCATACGTAATTAGAACCTTACAATATTCATTTAATAGGATCCGACTCCCCTGTGAATGATTATACAGCCCTCGCTTTCCATCACGCAATTGTCTCATCAATGCCCTTTGTTGACTTTTGAATTATTTGTAGTTTTTCCTTTTCTTCTTTTAACTTTTTGCAGACAAAAAACTGTTGACTTTTCATATTTAAGCTTCACTTTTTCTTTTTCTTTTTTTTTTTTTGAGGATAAATTTTAAATATAAGCTAATTTTGATATATATTTTTTTCTTGAATTGAATAAAACTGAAGGAATTTCTATCATTATATGTATCAAATCTCAAGTGTAATTATAAAGTGTTGACGATAATATTAAATTTGTCTCATATTGAGTATTTTAATAAAATAACATATCATCTCACACAGAATTTTAAATAAGATATCAATTAACTTTTATTATATTTCCCTGTGTACAAGATTTGAAATAAAAAAAAGTTTCCTACACCCACGCACAAAAGGAAGGAAAATGGAGGAGATATTGGCTTTATGATGTGTATTAATTTGTACAACAATTTGTCTCCTTAAAAAACACTATAAAAAGGAGGTCTTGGGTAATTTACAATACATATGACAAAATGTGTAAAGATCCTTTCCTTTTTCTTCCTCTATGGACATTTTTCTTGAGCTCTGTTAGGATGTCGAATATAGTTTCTGCTTCACCGAACAATATAAGTTCACGGTAAACCACAGCTGAAGATTGGGCTTTTGTATCCCATACACAACATGATTATAGATCTTGCTACACCCAAAAATCAAGAGATTAGGTTGTGAATTCGTCTTACGAGAGCGGCTTGGTCTGTGCCTTAATTCGCCTATATTTTACTTGTCTGCCTGTCTCCCCTTTTATTCCCAACATCTTATATCAAAAGAATCAAAAGTCTTAAAGATAATTTATAAGTTATCCCACACTTATTTTTCAATATGCTTTTTCAAAACAAAATTCACCACTATAGTTATTCACGGAACAATGTCCCGAAATAGTTAAACATTTTTTGTCAAATGATTAATTTTATCATATATGTTGTTCTGTCTATGAGAATGAAGGCTATATGCCTCTTCTCAAATCTCTTGATTGGGGGAGAGTTTTAAATTTATCTTATATCGAAAATGCTTAAAGGTCTTGAAATTATTTATTAATTATGCCATCCCTTTCACCATTTGATATGCTTTTTAGGATAAAACTTTTTATCATGAATATTGATAGAACAATATATCGAAAAGGTTGAACCTCTCACGGGTAAGCAACAGGCTTAGATAGCAGCAAGTATGAAATTATAAATTTTTCGGTAATTGTGAAATTATTATAATTCTCTTGTTATTAATTAATAAATTTCATTATACTATTTTTTTATTTTTTTTCCTGTTAAAATTTTGGTTCTCGTCGCCGAAAGGGCTCCTCCTAATTGCCCGATTTCGACAAATGCATGCACGTTAGTCACGACTGCGTAATGTCCCAATCTGTACAACGTCAAATCTAACACTCAGAAACCATAAAGACTGTTTCCCCAGCTGGCTTCTCTGTCTGAACCCTTGTCAGAGTCAATTTATTGCAACATTGGGCTTTTCAGGCCCAATTCAAGAAGGTCTAGCTGTTATCTGTCTTGATTCTTGAGCATCACACCCCATTTTTCTTTTGTTTCTTTGTTAAAATATTAAAATTTTCCAAGATTTTGTGAAAAGTAAATGTATATATCATCAATGTATGGAAAATAGTACCCATAGTAGCGTTCAGCGCAAAATCAATATGTATATTTAAAATAATCAGTGTATATATTTTATGTATTTGAAAGTTAATTTTCAAATTTCCTCAAACAAAAAAGAAAAAGAAAAAGAAAGTTAATTTTCAAAAAAGGGGAGAAAATGTAAATATCATGTAATTTGGAGCAATTCTACTCGAGTTTAATTTGGCTATGCTCAATCATCTTTAAATGCGTGAGTATAGCTTCATTTTAATTACATATTTTTCTACAATTCTTGTTACTCATACGATAAATATAAATCAGCTTAAAATATTTACATTTGAAACTTGTATTGATAAATGTAAATAGAAATGCTTGTTTTTCAACTGAATAGTAGAATGTTTTTCTACTAAATTGTAGGTTTAAGTCCATGTTATTGTATTTTGATATTAATTTTGAATGTAGTTGTTATCTTGATTTAATGATGTGATGAAATTGCCCTACTGGTGATGAAATGAAGACAAAAATTCGAGTAATTACTTTTGATAATTTAACAATCTCTAGCATTTAGAATTTTTTTCCTAACAAAGAACTCTATTTCATTTTCAACCAAAAAAAAAATATAATAATAATAATAATAATAATAATAACACGCAGAAAACTAATAGTGGACCAAATAAAAATTAAAACCCACCTATAATGGGCTTCTGGGTCGGAGAATCAAAGCCCATTATGAAGATTGGGATCTTGACCAAACGATTTGGTTCATTTACATGCTCAACTTAGCTACATAGATCTGCACAAATACTTTTCCTTATTCCATTGCATGTGGAATATCACAATATTTCTTTTATCATCAAAATATTTAAAATTTAAAATGCTTTTGAATATTCTAAAAACTAGATAGGCTCAATTGATTTTTTCCTTATTCCATTGCATGTATAATATCACAATATTTCTTTTAAAATTTAAAATGCTTTTGAATATTCTAAAACCTAGATAGGCTCAATTGATTTTTTTTCCCCCTAATATATATGAATATGGGTACTAAAAATGTCAACTGGTCATGAATTACACGTTTGATAGAGGTATTAATACTATAACGATGTTACATAATTTACGCCATCTTTTAAATTTACCCAGTATCACATTTCTTTTTACTGTTTCGTGATTGATATATTATCTTGACCCGTATGAAAAATTTGAGTGATGACTTGACCTTATAATTTTGTAAATAATCAAATACTTAGTCAATTATATTGTTGTTAATTTTCAATACTCTAGCTACACTAGCCTTGTCATATGTGTTCCTATAATTACTTTGTGTAAAATCTTTAAAAGATCTAAAGCAAACAAACGTGGCCTAGCATGAAATATATCACGGCTATGCGTTAAGTAGTTAGGAAACATCAATAATTATTATTGAGTTGAATGGAATCTAATGGTTGAGATAGTCTATAAGAATTATTCACCCTAAATATAATATAGGTGAAATAAATAGTTATATATATATGTTTAATTAGAACCTTAATAATGAAGTAATATTATTGTTGAACTGTATCACATATTTTATAATTTTTACACTGATTGAATTGGACTAGAGAAGAGTTTTGAATCTTAACGAATGAAAAAAATATGTTTAAGATTAGTCTGTTATATCTAGTGAATCAACTTTAAATGATAAAATAATAATAAAATTTGGCTAAAAAATATCTTGATCTATGATCATGTACTATACAAAAATAGGTTAAAAGAGAAAAACGAATAATAATGAGAAATATTAAATAAAGATGTTAAAATCGTATTAGGTATAAAATTTAATAATGAATTTTTTTTTGTCGTATTAAAGATTTTCATAGGCTTAAAAATGATGAAAATATATTAATCGTCATTATTAAAATTAGTGATATATGTATGTATCATAATTACTCAATAATAATAAGCATTATTGTAAATGATCAAGCTACGCTTATTATCAGGATACCTGATTTATTCCTCTAATCGTGCTCATTAAGATTCCAAAAAAATAAAATAATAGTAATTAACCTCGTACCTAAGGGGCCATTAAGGGTCACTCATGGTTCAGACAAATAATTAATGATTTGGTACCTAGTTTTATAATATTAATGTTTTTGACCTGACACGTAATGTTGTTTTGTCTTTCATAAATTATAATTTAATACTCTCAAGTCCTAAAATTATGCCTCTATAGTTCTATTTGATTGAATACAAAGTTCCAAGAAAAAAAAAAAATAGTAAAGGTTATCAAACTTATGTTCTTGTTACAATTATTCTTCGAAATAATAGTTGAATTTTTGTCACATTTGATTGAATAATTTTGGGTCCAATCCGTTTTAATTAACAAATAGAGTCAAAAGTATTGAGACAATCCAAAAATAAAAAATAATAAATTTGAGAGATAAAAACTATATCATTTTTGCGATATAAATGATTAATTCAATATGTGGAAGAAGTTTATGAGGATCTTTAATTAATAATAATTATTGACAAAGCCGTTGAGCTCTAATAAATTTTTTTACAATTGTTATTTTATTTAATCTTTGAATGTTATTAATCATCAATGATGGTCTGCTAATCGAATGTACCCATCATTTTTTTTAAAAAAGCTAATTAATAAAGTAAACCTCTTTGATGCAAAGCTGAGATAAGAATTTTAATATTTTGAATTGTTTTTATATAGTGCCATTTCTAAATTTTAAGGGTTAAATGCACTTTGCGCCGCTATACTATACACTATATATCATTCATATTTTTAAACTATTAAATATAACACTTACTTCCTTATATTAAATTTGCAGATAAATTTACCCTTTATACCATGTGTGTTGATAAATTTTCCAATGTATTGAGCATTTTATAACCTAAGTGCAATTTAACATTCTTTATAAACTAAAATAATATTATTAAAAAAGTAATTAATAAATACAATATTCAACTTTCAAAAACTAAAGTAATAAATTAGTGCAATAGTACACAACATATTCAGCATAAAAATATTATTTTTATTGTTTATTTCAAAATGGTTATTAACTATTCAATATAGTGGCTTATTTAAACAGTATCAAAAAATTATGTTAGTTCATTTAAACAGTATCAAAGAATTATGTTAACAAAATTATAATTATACATATTAATTCAAAAGAACGCTAGATGATTTAAATCATATAGTTAAAGGTTAACTTTTAAGTTCAAATAATTAAATTAAACTTTTCATATTTAATATTTGTGCAATAATTATATTCATGTATTACGTTAGTCACAAATTTATATTACAATGGATATAACTATTTTCTGGTCACGTTAATTGTAGTTTTTATAGGTAATAAAAATTTTGACATAGCCTGAATCCACAAAACATGATATAAATATATAAATATACATAGTATAAAGGGTAATTTCATCCATACATTTAATATAAGAAGGTAAGTAAATGAGACATGGTGTAAAGGCAAGGGGCGCAAAATGTATTTAACCCAAATTTTAATATAACTTCATTTAAATATCACAAAAATTCCTTTTTTGGTGCTCCTTTTATTTATATTTGGAGATTCAAAAGATAATTATTTATTGAATTATTGGATGATTGATTAGTATCATATATATTATAAGGTTAAGGATTTTTATTCTTTCAATATAAATTTATTGAAATCTTTTTGACTTAATAGTGCGCACTCTCCATAAGATTAGTATATTAGTATTAATATTGGTTAATTGGTATATTATATGGTAGGTAGGCTACCAAACAAGGTATGGCATTTTCTTTTAGGTTATTTAATTAAGTAAATAAATGCAAAAATCTTAAAAATACTATTTTGCTGTTGTCCTTTTCATTACAAGGCACATAGTAGCATGTAAATAGTGTCAAATAATATTTATTTATTAACTCTTTAAATAGAAAAAATGCTTTCTAGAGCCTTCTAGTTTGGTTTTGTAAAAAAGATTTGGTATTTTTGGACTACCCTTACACAATGGTTTCATATTATTTCACTTTATGATGCTATGTTTCTTGTTTTAGACGTTTTTCTAAATTTTTCTATACAATTTAACGTAACTTATACGGAGTATTTTATTTTAATCATATATTATAGTTATCAAAAATTGAAAAAAATAAAGTTTATAACGAAAAAAATATAGAAAAACAATCACCAATTTTCTTTATAAAGTCATAAATACAACACATGCTTAAACATCTTGTCATATCACTTGAATAAATATTATATTTTTTCAATTATCCCTACTTCTCAATTATGAACAAATCTAATTTATTTAATTTTGTGCAATGAATCTGCACATAAAGTCTTAGTCTTAATCTTTAACCACCTCTTACGTGATAAATAAAATATTAAAGAATCATAATAGGACTCTTATTTGCATAATAGATATGCTTCATGTATATTATTGAGAAGGAAAAGAAGGGAAAAAAAAAAAGAAAAGAAAAAACCAACTATACGATCACATTTAATTTCACCCAAGACACATTAATGATGATTCCTCATTTAATCTTATGTTTGTTTTATTTTATTTAAAATGTTCCATATTTATCTTTATAGTGTTTTTTTTTTTTAATAAGTAAGAGAAGAACGACAAACATAATAATCCCAAGTGGGTGCAACCATGGAGTAGTGTCTTTTACAGTTGTAGAATGTCCGTATTAACCCTTGAACCATAATTACTGTTCAAATAACAAAACATATTAATACAACTCTATAAGAATACCAATTATGACATCTCGAGTATGGAGACGAATCATTAATGAACTGTTATTCAATCACCTTCTTGAGAGAGGCCACGAACCCATGAAAATGCCCATGCTATTTAAATTTATTGCTCTATTTTATTTTCATGACATTCTAAAATAAAAATTTATTTCTTAGAATGATATGTCTCATCTACTATATTAGATAATAACACAAAAATATAAATAATTTATAGTTTTTACATGGATCTAAGTTAACCCATAATTTGGGCCAAAAGAATAATAAGATTAAATAATAATGTAATTCTTTTTATAAAGTTGGAAAGGTGAGAACCTATAACACTTGGCGAGTCCAAATCATAGGTTGATATTGCTTTCTCTCCTTTTCACATTATGTCAAAAAGCACTATAGGGGAAGGCCCCATATGGTCCCAATAATTGACACATTTTTGTCACATAATTATTGTTGAAAATGATAAATTTACAACTTTAATGGGCCTTACAAGGTGACCGGTCTAGCACGTTATGATTTTAATACATAGGTCACTTTCTCAAACAATTAAAATAAAAGTATGGCTGTGTCATGCATATAATTTTGTCACAAAATTCCACTTAGAGAAGTGGACCAACTTTAAAGAAGATTGAATCATAATGCCATAACATTAAAATATCAATGAATGAATGGCTACATGTGTTATTGAGAGGTGGAGATTCACATGATTATTAAATTAATAAAATTTATTATTAACGTGTAGGATATTTCTGTTTAATGATCGATAGTGAGTCTGAAAATTATGTAAACAAATTTAATTTAGTGTGATTGTATTTTCAAAGACTTTTCTTCTAACGTGTATACTTTGATTTAAAATTGTCAATTGTATTTAATTTGTTCTTTGAGGTAGTTGATTGTTCTCATATTCAATAATTCAATACGAATTATTTTACGTCCAAAAATATATTTGTTAATGGTAATTTTACAAGCCTTGTGGGCTCCAAAAATGCTTAGAAAATCTAGAAGTTACAATCAAACTAAGATAAAAAACTGGTCTCGGAGCCCATGAAGAAAATTCTAGGTAGTTAGAAGTGAGTTTGTAAATCACTATTTCATTCCTTAAAAGCATCATTGTATATTAATTTTACGCATTTTACAAAAGAGCAATAAATGTATAGCTATTTACTTTTCACGCATTTCTATCTTGATTTTGGGGTGAAAATCTCTTGCATTTATTACATAAATTGACCATTCATATTATTTGTATTGCACCGCTTTGAAATATGGGGAGTGTTTGTAACTGATTTTAAAAAATACTTATTTGATTCTAAGCTTTTAAAAACTCTTTTGAATTTTTAATTATTATCTGTTTTTTTTTTTTTTTTTAAAAGTAGATGATTAAATTTATTGCAAATACCACCTCGAACTCGTCACATTATTACTTGTAAAATAGGGCACTTTATAACCTAAAACTTCTACTCTTCAAATTTCGATTGGTACAAATGAATCACCTAACAAATTAATAATAAATAAATTTACATGTTTAACCTACATTTTTTCACCATTACTAAGTTGAAAAGGTGGAAGATCAAAATAAATTACAAATTTATTTTTTTTTTCAAAAAAGACATTACCGGTTACCTGAAGAACCGGTGGTGAGTCTTTGGATGTACCGGCCTTATTTCTATCGATTTTTTTTATTTAATGAAAAATGTCACTTTGGTCGGCTCTCCCTCACACTTTGGAAAGCTCTTTAGAAATTAAAAAATTAAAAAAAAAAAAAAAGGAAAAAGGAAAAAACAATGGGAATATTGACAGCCCACTGAAAGAGTAACCTTTGAGTCCCCTGGGTGGGCAACCGTTATTGTCATTTCTGTGTCTAAAAGCGAAACCTAAATCGTGCCTGAATTAGTGCAATTACTAGATACCCCATCTATGTATTAATTAAGGAAATGGTAAATATTATTGAATGTTGAAATATTTATTAGAAAATAATGATAGTTTTTATATGTTTATGTAAATAATTATTTAATTTTATTCTTTGATGTATGTACACTCAATGTATACATTTTTTTTTTTAAAAAAGAATTAATACTGAAAAGTAAATTGTTTCTATTGCTTTTTGAATTAATTATAGAGGTGGTGTTTACCCGGTTTTGAAGAGTATTTGTGCAATTGTGAGATGGCAAAAGTTCTGTTTGAGTATCTGAAAATTTTGCTTATGCTGTAATTTTTTAAAATAATTAATAATAATCTGTAATTTCAAAAAGAGTTTTGGGGTTACTTGTGAAGTACTGTGAACTATTTTTAATGGAAGTAAATGATTTTAATCTCCAAAACCAACATTCTTATACTAGCCTATAGTGAATTATTGGATGGTTTTCAACCAGAAAGATTTTTTTTTATTATAATTTACTTTTTTAACTTCAACAAAAATAAATGATTATTTACTTGCAAAATTTATTACAAAAACCACCTATATGTTGATTAATTTTCATAATTTTAATATTATATTTTTATAATCTTTTTGGGATAATTAATATAACCAATTATTTTAGCATGGATGCGATATATTTTATAAACTAACCATTTCTTGTTCTTTTTTAGCGTTTGACCTTTTGTTGTGATTTTACTTTTTTACATCAATTTCTTAAAGAAAGAAGCAACTAATCAAATTAGAAATTCTGAGGGAAAAAAAAGGATGGATGGCAAAAGTTTTTTCTGTCCTAGTGTTATACATATTCAAATCATATTATTGATATTTTACTTTATGATATTTTATTTATATATTTCTATGATGTCAATTTTTCTTTTATATTTAAAAACAATTAAATATAAAAGTACGGGTGACGTGGATGCTAGTAACGTGTGCAGCGTATCCAACGGCCCAGATTCACCTCCACCTCTCTTTATCTTCCTCAAAACTCCCAAAATCCCTTCACACACACAGACACGCACCCACCCACACACATACCCCCACACGAGACTCGGAAATCAACTCCGTAATTTGATGGCAGGCAATCGCGGCCGTCCGATTTTCCGGAGAACAAGCAGCATGGCAAGGATCACTCTCGAAGTAGGGAGCATGGAGGCGCCGCCGCCTCCTCCTCCGCCGGCGATGATCGGCGGTGAAATCAGTGGATATGATTACACGATGTTGTCGCCTAGATACTTCATGAAGAATACTTCCGGCAACGCTCCTCTGGAGACGGCGGATTTCCTGAGAACCTGCGGCCTTTGCCACCGCCGTCTTGCTCCTGGGCGTGATATCTATATGTATAGGTATGAACTCTGTTTTATTTTATTTTATATATTTTTTTAAATAATAGAAACTAATTCTATTCAACAATCTACTTTGTTATTGATCTATATGAGTATTTTTAATTTTTATTATTAAATTCTAGTAAATGAAAAAATTAAGTATAAAGCTTCCCCTGTTCTAAGTTATTTTTCTTGCGGGCACCAATTATTGCTTCTAGATAAATGCTCAAACGTCATCTTAGAGAACTGATACTTTTAATAAAATTATTCTTCACTTCTAGTTAAATAATGTATTTTTTTTTTAAATCCTCTGAAAAAAATAATTATTATTATCTAATTTATTTCAGTATTACTTTTATGCACTTGTACAATTTTTTTTTTTAAAATATAAATGTTGTTGCTTCTAGAAATTATAAATTAATTAAGTTATTTTTATTTGTGGCGTAATTACAGGGGTGATACAGCATTTTGTAGCCAAGAGTGTAGAGAGCAACAAATGAAGCAAGACGAAAGAAAAGAGCGGAGCGCCGCCGTGGCAGCGGCAAAGAAAAACGGCGAAAGCCACCACTCTGAACTGGCCGCCACCGCCCTCGAAGGGGAGACAGTGGCGGCGGCTTGACTACCAAATATAGCATCTATTTAGACAAATACATACATATATATGGTATTATATATGATTGTATATGTATATGTATATGCATGGATGGAAGTAATAGTTTTGTAGTAGCAATAATTAATATTTAAGCTAAATATAACAAAGAAGCACGTAATTACTAGAGATGATGATGTAATTAAGAAGAACTAATTACAAGTAATTGGCTGTTGGGTTGTGTTTGTGCAACCTTTATGCAAGTTGATGTCCTGGTAGCTCATGTTATTTCTGGAAATTAAGGTTGTACTTTTGCTTATAATCTTAATTTGCCTTGTGGGATTGTGGGGATCAGAATTTCTGGAAAATTTCAGTTTTGGTTCCGATGTACTCATCAATCAGCGTAATAAATATAATGGAACTTTGTTGTGATTTGAGTATTATTTTTTTAGCAGTCCTGCTATGTAAATTTTTTTATTGTTGAGTATTAATGTTGCATATTTTCTTCCCTTTAATAAGAAATAACATTTATTACAATGCATTGAACGTTTGTATGCTTTATTTTTATCTAAAAGAGATGGTAAGTAAAGTACGTACTGATGCAATTTATGTTGAAATCTATCGACTAGAAAACTCTTGCTTCTATAAAATTATCAGTGAAGTGCAAAGCTTTGTCTGAATGTAACTAAACTTGTCCTTGATTAATTTGATTACATGCAAATTGAATTTTATATGAAAGTTGAGATAAAAAAATCTCAACGTAGTCATGTATTTGCAGTGTCCTTCGAGTACTTTAAATGATATGTATGTTATAATAACTTTAAGAACAAAATTTCAATCAATAGAAAAATAAGAACAACCAAATTTTAGGGAGAATTATCTTAGCACCCTTTGAGGTTCGAACTATTTTACTCCTATTATTAATTCAATTAACTTATAATTATAATTACATTTGTGAAAATCACAAAATATTACAAGTGGGCTCCCGGATAAAATGTAAAATTATAGTTATATTTCAAGTAGACAGTATAATTATGATTATATGTTAGCTGAACTAATAGCTGAAAATGTAATGGTAGATGTCCAAATCTAAAGAAGTGTGATAGTAATTATGCAAGACCTTAGGGTTTTGAGATAATTACCCTAGATTTTATTTTTAGGGGTTATTGGTCTGTGTTTTCATTTTGTATTTTCTAGTTTTAGTTTTTCTAAAATTGAAAAGGATGTACTTACCTTTTTTTTTTTCTTCTTATAAAAAATGAAAATTTGTTCGGATGAATTGAAAAATGTTGCGCATGTTACATTTATGGATGAAAATTTATCGAGTAGAAAGACGCGTCTGCTAAAAACCATGTATAATTTAATACTTTTGGAATGACTCTAGAACACTTAATGATAAAGTTAATTTTGATTTTGACGGAGGTACGGGAAAAATCAAATCAAATAAATCATTTTCATAATTAAAAATGAAATAAAATGGACTAATTTCTGAATTTTAATTAATAAAATATAGAAAAATATCATTTTCAACATAAAAAAATAAAAAATGGCCCACAAATAGTAAAGACTCGTCCAAAATTAACACTGGTAGGGAAAAAACAAGGTTTTTTTTTTTTTTTTGGACTTAAAATATTTTTTTTATCTTTCCATGCTTAAAAAGTTACCCCCTCGGTGCCTTTATTGGAAAAAGCAGGGAATCGAGGGCGGATTTATTACCGACCACGGGATTCTCGTGGTTTGGATTTATGAAAAGACGGTGCCAACTCAATTTTTTCCTTAAAAAACTCCATTTTTCTTGTCCTTTTCTCCTTAAAAAAAGGCATAAAATTTTAGCTTTTTTACCGTATTTTGCAAGAACTTTAACTGGCATCTTATATCCTTTATTTCACATTTCATTTTCTATTATATTATATTAAGTAAATATTTTATATTTTTATAAGAAAAAATTTGATACACTTTGTATGTATTTGATAGCAGAAATAGAAGATAAAATACTATTTAAAATAGAGGATCCTCCCTTTTCATTAGTGAAGTGGCTATAATTTTCCTAAGATAGCAATTATAACATTCAATACATTTACACATTAATAATGATTAAAGATCAATAAAATGATAATTAAAAAGATCTTAACAACCAGTCAATACATAGATATATGTATGAATAAAAGTCAAAGAAAAATTCGCAATAGCTTCCTATATAGTAGGAAAATTGTCAAAGTTGCTATATGGTATAAAAACAACCCTACATGTAGGGATGTAAACGGATTAAGCCTACTAGAAAAGTGTTTGAGTTCGAATCAAACTCGAAACGAACTTCTGTAAGTTTCAAGTTGAGCTAAAGCATAATAATTCTTATTTGTAGGTTCAGAAACCAATCTATTTTTTTTTTAAATCCTTATATATAAATATAAAATTATTGAATTATTTATAAAATAATCAAAATTTTCCTCGGTTAAACATAATAAAATAATATAAAAGAAGAGCTCTAGCCTAATTGATTAGGAGAAAGTCTCATGGCCCCATGGTTATGAGTTCAATTTTTCCGAATGCGTGTGTAACATTTTATTCTACTGAAATTAGCTTTGTTTGATTTTCTATTATATGGTAGTTTAGTTAGAAATTTTCTTCTTAGTTATTGATTTCAAATATTATTGATTTGATGTATTGATGTTAAGGTTTGAATGTATTAGTCGTCTTTATCTATATATATAAAATAAAATAATTGAGCTCGAGATTGAGCCTATGATTCCATCACAAATTTGAGCCAAACGAAATGAAATGATCTGAGTGGTGCTTGAACATGGGCTTGTGCTTGATTCATTTAGGTCAATTTGAGCTTGAAAAAATGGTCAACACTGGGCTTGTCTCGTTTGGATTCCTACCCACACACTGATGTGGTGGGAACTGAATTTATTTCTTTTAGGGTTATGAGACATTTTCGTTGCCACTAGGACAAGGCTTCCTCGACAAGGAATAGTTATAGTTGTAAAAAATAAAATTAAAAAAGGAAAATTAAAATTTGATATCTAAAATGCTATTTTTTACGAAATGTTTTTTTCCATATTCATAATATAAGTAACATATTCATAATATAAGTAATTTGAGATTTTTGTCGAAGAATAATTAGTAGTAGAAATGAGAAATATTTGAAATTAATTAAAATGAAAATACTTGATAAAAAATTAATTTCTACTGGGTTTGGAAAAAGTTAATAAGTGTAAAACAATCAAGTATAATTTAAAAGTTACTCAAAAACAAAACTCTAAGCTTCAATGATGCTTTCAATTTTTATCATGTTTTCACTTTTCTAAAATCATCGTACAAACAGAAACATGTGATGTTTCAATAATTTCGATTTTCTATTCTTTTTGCTAAATGTGAAAAGGTTAAGAGCAGAAATATCGTGCGAACTATATTAACAACTAGGACTTGATTTAAATGGTTAAAGGTTAACAAACAAATATAAAATAAAATTTGACAAAATAATAATTTGTTATTAAAATGTTATAGCATTAAATTACCCAAAAAAAAAAACCAAAAAAGAAGTAATAGCATTAAATTTTATGAAAGTTGGGAAAAAGGAAGGAAAAACCCTCATGATTGATTAGATTTTGTGATGCAAAGGTGTTAGAATTTGGTTGAATGAGAATTTGTCAAACCTGGATCCAATTTTCCTGTTCGAGATTGACGGATACTTTCATTTTCAATGTCAAATCCAATCAGGGAAGAAGAAGAAGAAACACAAAAAAATAAAAGAAATAAAGCCCTAAATTCCAAATAAATTAGATAACTGCTTCAGTGCATTCTGATGCTTAAAATCCTTTCTCTTACAGGCTTGCCCCACAAGTGAAGGCAAAGCGCCAAAGCCCTGAAACAAGCCCAATGGGCTACTTTGACAATTTTACCCCTGGAGGCCAAACGAAATAACAAAATACTCGTAGGGCCCGGGCCCCCTTTTTATCGGGTCGGATCAAAGCCTTGAATGACCCAAATGACGTAGCATTAAGGAGCAGGATGATGGTAGCTAAACTGTATAATCTTACCCCAAGGTGTAAGTAACTATCCCTTCTCCCCTAAATCTCACAACCTAGTCGTTTCCTCAATATAAATAGATTGATCCGACTAGTCCCGTTGCAATAATTGAGATCAGTAACCAATAACATATCAAGGCCATAGGGTGTTCCCAACCCCCATAGTTTGTCGAGTTGAGCTTATTCAATTCTTTTGAAGACGAACAAATCTGATTCTAAATGGACCATTTTCCAAACTTTTCTCCACTTCAAATGAGTATATAAATTTTTAGAAACATCTTATAGAATGTTTAGAGCTTATAAAACTCAAAAACATAAATTCTTTCTTAAGAAAGACTCCTTTATTTCGACCATATGAATTACAAGTGGTCATTACTATATTGTATAAGCTCCAAAAACTCAGTATGAAATAAGATTTAACCTTTTCATAAGCTCCATCTCATTAAAAAAAAAAAAAAAAAGGAATTATAAGCTCCAAAAATATAATGTAACCTTATACAATCTTTTATATAGATTTAGCCAAACAACATCTTAAGAGAGTAAATTTGAGAAAAGACAACTACTTAAACAATGCATACTTTGGGGCACAATAGTTTGGCTTGATCATAAATGAGCCAATGCTGCAAAATACACTTCAATCTTATTACAAGTACAATAAACTAGAAGAAGAAAACAAAAATACTACACCCCAAATACTAGAAGATGTGTTCTTGATCCTTTGTGGAATAAGTATTCTTTCCACAAATGTTCATTTGTATTCCAAAATCATGTTGTTTTCTGGAGCCAATCCAACACAGGCCCTTAAAATGTTCTCAAGCATTGCCCTTTGCTTGGATAGTGCATTTACAACTGGTGTGCCTGGAGGTACCTGTTATCAAAACCAACCACGAACTCTATAAATATATATACTTATATACACGTATTTATTGAATGAAAAACAATTCTTGAAGTGTACGTACGAGAGGGGCTTTCGTTAGATAGCTGAGGATTGTGGCCACCGGGTGGAAAGAATGGAATTTACCCTGTCAGGAAAAGATGGAGTTGTATTATTAGTACAAGAGCAAAGTGAAAGATAGACGTTAAAGACGTCCAGATTTTGTTGCTAAGCATGAAAGACTTCATCATATTGAGATATTGTCCTGCCAAGACTGGAGGGGGGAGGGGTTGGGCTCGTGAAAAGGTGCCTCAAAAAGGACAAAACTTGGTATTATAAAAAGGACAACACGTTAATGTTGCAGGAAACAAACCTCTCCTTCGGCTTTGAGCTGAATGCGAGTGCTGAGTTCTGCAAGAAGGACTAAATCCAAGATGATTGGAGCTGCAAGAAGAGAGTCCTCACAAGTGTTGTGCAAAACTATGGTATTTTTCCCTCCCATAAATATCTCCGACGTGTACTCATCCATAGCTCTCTTGCTATCTCCCACGTAAGGCACGTACTAAACACGCATCCGTCGCACGTAAGTTAAGATCATTAGTCGGGAATCTATAACAACATCGCATAACCAAGTTTGCAATAGCTGAAGGTCATGCTATAAACACACACTTTTAAGACAAGCTTGTATGTGTAATGATACCTTGATAACGACAACATGGTCCGGATGCTCTCCCGGTTCATAAAGGATGCTGTTGCTGGCAACCATGTCGTCGACCACGTTGCTTTTGGAGATCTCCTTTGACCGGAAAGTTTGCGGGGCCGATAGATTCATTCCGTCATTGTTTCCCAAATGATTATAGCTCACAATTGACGTTGGCTGTTAAAAGAGAAATCAAATTATCCCACGATGCAGGGTAGACTTATTATCGATAACATAATGTCATACGAAATCATATTGTACCTTGATACCAGCTCCAACAAGGAAATCTACTAATACTGATTTCATCTTCGTTTGACCACTCTTGAAATCATCTCCACCGATCAAAGTGTTGCTTTGAATAGCCAAATCAATCAACCCTGAAAATATTGAATTCATCGACCAAGATTATTCACCGACTTTAACAAGGGAATTTCAGTATTCTTTAGGGGTTAGCTTCACATTACCTGGAACAAAAGTATTTTGCGGGCTGCCATTGATGAAGGGAACATTTTCAAGAACACAAGCTATGGCATATAAAGTCGAAGGAGATATCTCGGCCTCGTTCCTCTCCAATGAGGCCATGAGGGTTTCAGCAGTATCGTTTAGACCAACAATGACATTACTATATCTTTCTGTGTTGGCTGTCCACAACACGACAACCTTGTCCACCTTATTCTTCTCCTTAAATTCCCTATCCATCACAAAGAACGTCCAAATTACTCCAAATTCATGATACCATCTTATCAGAAACTAGTCGAAGACTTCCTACCAAACATTAGCACATCTCAAGACTAGATAACATTAAAAAGAAAAGATCCGCAAAACTACGAACCTGATGTCCTTAATGACTTGTTGAACTTGTTCTTCCTTGGTTCCTTTGATCAAATTATTGGCACGCGATCCCTGGTTGGCAGCGATGAAATCAGGATCGTAGATTCCGGGCAGTGGGACCATGTGTTCCATGTAGGGCCTGAGTTGTTTCTGGAGATCAATATCTAATACCTTGGCCCTTCCCATAGCATCAGCCAAATTCATGTTGCTTATATCCCATCCTCCAAACACTATATCATCTGGGTTGACCTAATCATAGTCACAATCATTGGTATACTCAATTTACTATCAAGAACATGAATCATTGCCCAAATCTTTCATTCCAAGATTATGACAAACATCTATGGTAAATTTCGTAAATCACACATGTAAAACCACTCAACGCAACTTCTAGTCTGAGATTATCACGACCATCTGTAGTAAATTTTCACATTATCGACAAATCACAATGTATGAGTAGATCCACATAAGCATCTTCCAGTGCGAGATTATCATAACTATCGATATAAATTTCACATTCTTGCCAAATCACAATATATGTGTGGATCCACATCGAATCCACAATATATGATGGGTAGTCCGGATAATCACAATTATATATACATGGATTCATGCTGCTTTTTTACACCTTAAATTCACTCTGTAATTCCTAGTTGCACTAAGTTTTGGGCTCTTTCACGCTCTGGTGAATCATGTTAAATCCGTGTGCCTTTTTGGTTTGCTTCTCACACTTAAATTTTGTTTATTCCACAACAATTCATCATCATAAAAATCTGCTATAAATAAGTGTGATTCCAGAAACATCCAACAATAAGACTCAAAATATCAGCAAAAGTGTTGGGAAGTACCATAGGAAGGAGGCTCTTGAATGGAGCATAGATTTCTTCTCCATCAAAAGAACCAACTCTGATTGAGGATGCCTGTGTCAATGACCCAAAATAATTGGCTCGTTGCGCCTTCTCTTTTGTTGCCCATGAAATCCCTCTGCAAAAAGATAATCTTTTGTCACATATTGTTCCAAGAGTCATTAAGAGCCAAGGTGAAAATGTCCAAAATACTATTTTATCCACACGATGATGATAATGATATCAAGTTTGTTCCAGATCAGTCTAGGGATTTAGTAATTTATAAGCTATCCTCTTTTTTCTACCTTCGAGTGCCATTTTCGGCAGGACAATACCACTAAGTTCCCTTTTTTTGATGGCACAATAGCACTAAGCGGTTGAACCTTTTATATAAAGCTATGAATTTGAGTATCATCACCACAATATACTAATGCACAAATCTTAAAATCCATGGCCTCACATGAAAATGAAAGGTTCAACCGCTTCGAGCTATTGTTTTGGTGAAAGATTTCGTCTTGAAAGAAGCCTCAAGGATGAGGGAACTAGATAGTTTATAAACTATCTGAAGGCCCTCGACTCTTTCAAGTTGGACAAACTTGTAATCGGCATCAATATCATAATACACAAATCTTAAACACCACCAAATCTTTCTAGGATTAAACAAATGCTAATGAAACAACAAAAAATGTAGCAAGAACTCACTCTCTATTTGCAATGACACCACCAGTAAGAGTCGAACCATTGTTACCTCCCCATCCAACAAGCATAACCCTTCAAATATTACATCAAACAAAATCAAAACAATGACCAAAATCAATAAAAATAGAGAAAAAAAACTATATCATTTTTCCATGATTCCATTTTTACCCTAATTTGGGGACACGGGTATCAGTTTTGAACTCGTATTTGACAGTTTTGGGCTTCACAATCCACTGATACTTGCCATCTCTGTTCTCATGAGCAAGCTCTGTGGTTTCATAGCTGTACACAGAGTGAATCTCACCCTCGGTGTACTTGACATTCGGGCTGTCAACCTTAAAGCTCTCGATAAACATTTTTCTTTTGTTTTAAAATATGATATCCCAAGAAAGAACTAATTAAGTTCTTGATTCAAAGGGCACCAAGATATTAGGAAACAAATGTATCTATATCTCTTGTTGAGCTCCTAGTGTGTGTTGTGTGTGTGTATTTTTTCAGCTGAGAGGCTTGTCTATATAGGCAACTTAGAGGTACACGTATACAAATGGTGGCTCTTCTTCACAAAATCATGCAACAAGAATTAGGAAGAAATATGCACTTTTTTTGGATTTATTTTAGGGAAATATTGTTATTTTTAAAAAGTTAAATTGTTTTGAAAAGGTCTTTCATGGAATGTATTCAAACAAAATAATTTTTTGGGATTAGAGAATTATAAAGTCTGATATGCTGAAAAATAAGTCATTCCAATTATGCTAAAATATATGTGTTAATCAAATCAAAACTCTTTTAGCATACAAACGATTAGTTTGCTATTGTCGTAAATGAAATTATATCCGTAACATATGATCACATTAGTTTTCTATTATAGTAATATATGCTTGTGAAAATTATATCTTACGACAATGTATATCTTATTATAATAGTATTGAATTTTTTTTGCATTGGAAATAATTCAAACACGTTTTCTTATCAATTTTTTACATGAAAAATAATTCCGAGAAAAGAAGTAAAGAGAACCCACAAGAAAAAGAAAAAGAAAAAAAAAAGGAAAAGAAAAGAAAACAATAACGAAGAGAAAGTGCACAAAAATAGTAAAATAAGAGGCTTAAAACCACAAAAAATTATAGCATGGTGATGCAATTGAGAGGGGTGAGTAGAAGGCGACTTGAGTAATGGACTTGGGCCTCACGCCTGGGATGTGGGCCTTGGATCAATGGCCCATGGGCTCTCTTGTTGGAAGCTACTGGAAGCGAACATTTTGAAAAGGACTTGTAAGCGAATGAGAGATAAAGCCATAGATGAGTCCACATCACATGAATTAGTCAAATTGACGAAATTAAAAGCAACGACTGAGTAGTTTGGTGGTAAGTTTCATGCTTATATTATATTATGAACATATAAGCATGAGTTTGTCGGAAAAATAATATTACTAGTTTAAAGGTGAACTATTTAAATGAGTAGTGACAATTTTACTTGTTTACCACGAATATTTTCACGTAATCTCTTGAAAATGGAGCAGTTTTCAAAATTTACAACCTTTTGTGACTTGGTATGTCTTTAGGTCTCTCGTGATCTCACTCTTGCTTCACGTAGATCATACTGCTCAGTTAAGATGATGAGTTGGATGTCAACAACCACTTCTTACTTGATGGATTAGTTTAGCTTATGACAACTCAATTAGAGTGTATATAGTAGAATTAAAATTGAGCTCGATCCAAATTAAAGTTGTTCATGAGTTCACGAATTTTTGATTATATAGTGTATTTATATTTAATCTGAACAATAATATAAATAACAAATAAATCGAGTTTGAGCTTATGGTTTGGCTCAATCAGAAACGAGCCAATGAGTCAAGTTCTAACTTGATTTTTTCTTTCAATGAAAGTAAGATCATCAAGCTTAAGTTTGTGTGTTTAGGATCCGCAAACTCGACTCCTTGATACCCTTTAGAATGTATTGTAAATCTAGCGATCAGATGATGCTGTCAACACAAATATACAATACTCGATACAGAGATGTGTTTTTTCATTTGATCGTCTTTAGTGGTTAGATCATGCGTTTAATGTGTGAAAATGGACAAATTGAGCAGGACTAAATAGGTCATCTATGGCCCATGAAAATGTGAGAAACGTTAGGTTCCACAACGTTCTTTTGCGTTTTTCTCCAACTTTTCTTGAAATGTGTGTGTGTGTGTGTGTGTGTGTGTGTGTGTTAGATTTCCCAGTCCATCATTTTTTTGTCCTTTTCTTCTTAAAGATTATGGGCTATAATTTGGCCAATGCTTAATGTTGCATTTCTTCACTTGTGATGGATAAGAGTCTTGATTCATAGAGGAAGTATCAAAATCTAATTGGTATACATTGCACCAAAGCAAAAAGGGTCTATTATGGCCCCACCATGCGATTTGAGTCTTTTTTTTTTCTTTTTCCTTTATATTTTTTCCTTGATGAATTGATTTAGAGTTTTAAAAAGAGACTAAGTTTCTAAAACTTCAATAATAACAATCATGTTAATTCATTTTGCAACATAATTCTAATAAAGTTTCATTACAAAAAAGTTTGATTATTCAAGACCAAAGTAAAAAAAGTTCAATAAAGTCTAAGGTTTTACACAATTATTAAAACAATTCTTAAAGTTTAGATAATTATCATTACATCTCATATCATTAGTTCAGTTGACGCATAATTAAAATTAATTACACCCCTTCTTTAGGAAATTTACTTGTAATAATTCAGAATTTTTAGAAGTTTAATTGTAATTTTGTAATCCGTTAGCTGAATTAATAATCAGAGTGTAATAGTAATTATTCATACATCAGAGTGTCAAAATTCAGATAATATTGAGCTAATTATCCCTAAATTTAACTTATTTTCTTTCGGGTCAATGTCATTAGATTCTCATGGGAAGGAGAGGATTTGCAGTTCTTATGGATGTGGCCATCACGTATACATCCAACAATGAAAGACAATTAGATAAAAATTCGGACATTAAAAACTTGGGTAGGACAAGAATAAAGGAAAAAAGCTAAATAAATAAATAAATACGTACCACAGAAAATTGTCTGTGGCCATTGGTTCGCGGGTCATCTGTGGCTAAGATTGGCCATCCCCTGGCGAATGGCGGCTGTGGACCAATGGATTTGGGTAGATCACGACCGCCGATTTATGAATCGACGAGATGAGATTTGTGATTTTCTAGGATTTACAAAATTTTGGGACTCTCGATAATGGTGTTCTGAAGAGGTACGGATCCATTCCGGTGAGGAAGTGCAATCTCTTTCTTAGAAGTGGACCCTAAATATTTATTTTAATATTTTTATTTTTATTATATTTTATACATACATATTGAGTTTTTCGAATGACTAATTTATTGCGTTCATATTTTCTCTATTTTGCAAGAGAATATATTGTATTTGATCATTTGCTTTAACATGTGGTACAACTGCATTTGTTCGAGTTATGCTAGGAGTTATTCTTTGTGGGCTAGCAGACAATTTGAGTAATTATGTTTATTTTGGAATTAATACGAAACTAAAGAATTTCATTTATGATCGATAATGATATAGGATAAAATCCTAGTACAATGAAGCCCAAAATGCAACCCAAGTTCAAGGTTCAAATGCTGGTAACTTGGAGGGGTGGGCCACACCGACCTTTGAGTAGAGCGGGATCTAACAAGTACAAGATACAATTGCGACAGATCTGAAAACGTTGTCCACGAATCCAAGTTGGCCCATCCCTGATCTCCATATGGTCCACGGACATCATCCTGAACTAGGATAAGAGCTCTCTCTTTTTATAACGTAAAAGATGATGATGGAATTTCCTATTCCAAATAGTATTTTATTTTCTATTCCATACCCTTTAAATACATACCACGTGTATTGCATTTATTACTAAATATTTTTATAAGGCAATATTTAATACACGTGACATGTATCTATAAGCATAGAATAAAAGATGAAACATCGTTTGGAATAGGGGATCTCATCCCAAAAATATGAGTCGTATTTAATTAACATAGACTAGATGCGAATCTTAGAGTACCTTTTAACATGAATCACATTCATCCTCGTAGCTTTATAATTTGTATTGGTCCTGTCAAATCTAGGGCTAGCTACCTCATCTCATCACATAATTATTCCATTTATATGGTCGTAATTAATTGACTATTGATGATTATATATTAGTCCTTATAATAATATAATTAATCACTTCACAAAAAAGAAGCTAGCGCCGTATGTAATACAGTGAAAATACTACAGTAAGGCACACCTAAAGCGCAAAGTGCCCAAAGAATGACTGGTTAAATTTTTCCAAATCACTTAAAAATAAAGTTGAAGATAGCTCTAGATTTGGAATCATGAAAATATAGAAATGTTGTCAAGGTAACTCGAGATAAATCTAGATGACAAAAAGAAGGGCCATAATTACAACTGAATAATTGACAAGGATAGAAGTCTGTGGAACTTCTATGGTAAGGCTGTCATAGAAACTTTAATTTGAATTTAATTAGAATTTGAACCATATTTTAGAATTTTTTATCGATTATTAGAACGATCTATAAATTAAGTTTGATTTTAAATATCCTTATACGATATAGGTGGACCGAATATGAGATTAAGCAATTTGTTCCACTAAAAATTCAATCCAAATTTTAATAATAATTTTTATTAAATTAATTATCTTATATGTAATTTTTGAAAAGATTGTTCGATAGAATGTTGTATATGTGGCATTATAATCAATAATGTAGAAAATGTATATTTTTTGAGGTATTTTACTTAATAGACTAAGGTATATTATATTCAAATAATATTACTGTTTAGTGTGCTTGAGCTAGAATTTTTTATTGAATTTTGAACTTTTATAAGATCGAACTTGATATTAACGAATCCGTATCTACAGAAGTTGGGTTGGATGCGGTCAGCTGGTAGTGAATTTGACCCAAATTCGACCCATTGGCGTCCACAATTGCACGCACCAAATCTTGTGAAATTGTTTTAATATTTGTTTGTGGTCACGTTCTAGTCTATGCAGTCCAACTCTGAGGGCCTTTAGCCCAAGTGATCTGAATTGGGTTTGCGCCCAGTGAAGAGATCCACTTGGGCTTGAGAACTTCGCAGTTCCCCACAAGAATTCATAATTGTTGGGCCAAGTGCCCAAGTCCATGGAAACTGTTGGGCTCGCCCCCACCCCTAACCCAAACAGAAGCCGACATGAAGGAGATGAGATGGTAGCTATTCCCAAACATAGCGTCACAACTAGAATATTTTGCAAGCCCATTAACAGGCCTATTACCCTCACGTCACGTTAAAAAAAAAAATACATAAAAGAAGGAAAAAGTTTGGCAAGACAACAACATTCTTTAGTGATAGCAACAATGGAGGATAAATCCTTATCCGTACAAGACAGCAAATGCATAACTTGATATAATTGCCTTCAAAGATCGCCAGTCCCATAAAAAAGAAAAAAGGTCAAAATCTACTCTTGGCATTGTATTCCATTGCAAGCCCATTAGCAGACCTATTACCCTCACGTCGAGTTAAAAAAAAAAAAAAGTAGTTAAAAGAAGGAAAAAGTTTGGCAAGACAACGACATTCTTTAGTGATAGCAACAATGGAGGATGAATCCTTATCCGTACAAGACAGCGAATGCATATCTTGAATATTATCACCTTCAAAGATCACTGGTCCCATAAAAACGAAGGTCCAAATCTACTCTTGGCATTGTATTCCATGGATCCCTCCTTCTATATAAAGCTTTTAATTTGTTATTCTTTCTTTTCAGCTTATGCAAATAATTCACTAAAGAAACTAGCTCATTATTTTGGGCGCCTTTTCGTCATTTTAATTAATTAATTAATTTTTTTGACAAGATTTGTTATTTTTACTTACCATTCATAACAGTAAATTAAGTTAAATTCAAATCCTTAATAATATTCACAAAAAACAATCAAAATCTATTGTTCAATGCGATTAAATTCGTTTACATCTTATCAATAACATTCTTGCTTCATGCATAAGGTTCTTAATAGCAATACGAAATTAGTGATATTTGCACATATATTAATTATATTTTAATTATTAAATGTATATGTGTCGAATATGTACATGCCACTAGTATATTATATATTGATAAATAAATATCAAAGACAAAAACTTTAGGTGAAGTTAAGGCAAGTGTAGTCTTTTCCTTTTTCTTTTTGGTCCTTTTAATATTAAAATATAGTAATAGAACTCCACTAAAATCCATTTATAAAGTTCAAATAAAAAAAGACAAATCAATAGACCCCTCCAAAACTAAAGTCCAAATGGCTTGAAAACAACGTTGTACACTAGCCAAATAAATAAATAAAACACAAACAAAATATATACTTAAAAAAAGACATCCAAACCTTGTTTCCATCACCAAAAATCTCCTAGAAACAACTCAATCAGACATTGACCATTATTTCCCTACTAACTTCACTACAACTATATATTTCCTCCTCATTACAACCTATTTCTTTACAACATATTTGGTTGTGGCAAGAAAATTGGAAAACCAAATGTGCTTTAATATGCCATTCAAATTCAAGAAGGGAAAATTCAAAATTCCCACAACAAGGAATGATGAAGAGAGAGAAGATGTAGGGTTATTAGTGAAGGAAATTGAGAAATGGAACAAGAAAAGAGAGATGGAGATAACACGAGGAGAAGATGATCATGGTGCTTTATCTCCCTTGAGTACTCCCTCCAACCACAAATCTTGATGTTATTGCTAATGTTGTAAGTGATCGTTTTACTTGTTACAAATTTTTTTTTTTTTCTGAAAGAAATATTCTGCAAGTTTTTCATTTCCAAACTTCTTACATCTATATTGTCTTAAAAATAGTGAATTATCAGTTCTCTCATCTTATTCCAAACCTTATCAATGCCTTTCTTGCCTATTTGTTGCTTATTTATTTGTATGAAATGGATGCAATACCTGCCTAGAAATGTACACTTGGTTTAGGTAAACTTGGGTTTTTGGCATTTTGCACCCTGAAATTGTAGTAATTTGTTGTTTTGCGCCCTTAAATTATAAAAATGACAGATTGAATCCTCTAATTAGTATTTCTTTGGCACACTCAACCCTAGCCATTTTTTCAGCTAAAATTAATGCAGGAAAAATAAATTTGAGTTTATTGCAAAAAACATGCCTGCGAAATTTCATATTGACGATTTACCCCCTCTATTTTTTTTATTGACAAAAACCGCCCTTTACGTTATATTTTAAGATGTTCTCGATTCCCAATTCTCTTAACCAAGCAACAATACGATGAGCGACATACCTTTATAGTGTTTAATATTTTAAATTGTTATTCTTTTTTATTTTTTATTTATCATTCAGGATTGCGAAATGGCCATGCCCAAGAATTGTAGTAGGGTGGGCTTTTTTTTTTCTTTCTTTTCTTTTTTTTTTTTGCCCCCTTTGGCCTTTTTTTCCATCATAATTTTTTGAAAAAAAGAGTTATATATGTATACTTATGTATATATAAAATTGTATATTTATGCATATATATGTCTATATATATGTAACATAAATACAGATCATAAATGTATGTCTCTAGTTATATATTTATATCTATATATGAAAAAATATATATGACATTAAAGGCCCCTTAACATGATTGGTTCTTGGTAAACAAAACGATTGAGGGAGGAAGTTAACAAGTTGAAGTTTCACATCGGTGTGTTTGCAATTAACTTATATAAATTTACTTCACCAACAAGGGCAACACGGTCCATTTGGAGCATTTCTCCCTTGCTTCATTTTCTTTTTGATTCAACCTACTTATTTTGCAACTAAGGTTAATTAAAAGTTTTAGAATAATAATTTGTTTTCGTACTAGCTATTAAGAGACATAGTCAAGAAATTATTTCCTTAATATCACATACTAGTAATAAATTTAAAAAAATTCTTTTATCTTTTACATGATTTATATATGAGTTTTAATTTGGATATAGCTGAAAAATAGTTCTAATAATTTTATAATTATTTTGAAGCGATTTTGATCTTGCGGCTCCGGAAACCGTCTTGCACATTTCTCTATCTGCTGTCAATGTAGACTTTGTCCCTTGAGTTTTTGCAATAATATGAGCTTCATTTCAAGAGGCGATTTTGATCATGTGATTTAAAAATGTGAACAAGATAGTTCAATTCTTAGAAATTGCTAAAGAAGGCTTTAATGTTAAAGGTACAGATGATCTTTGAGCTGACAATTCTGCCCTTGTTGGTCAAGAAAAGTTTATCTCCCCATAAAAAATTTTAGCTAAAAAGGGAGGGCAATGTGCCAAAAGAATGTTATTGAAGGTTATGATCTCCCATTTTGGGCCACCTTATTTATTTCTTTGCATTTATACAGGTGGCTAATTTAGAAAGTAAACTTATAATTTATACTTCTGGTACAAGTGAAAGTACTAGTTTTGGACATCTTCATCAAGAGATAAAGAATGCAAAGGTATCTTGTCCCCACAATAGATCAAACTACAAGAGAAATGTGTACGAGGTTTAACTTCAACACAACAGCAAATTTCGTATCTTTCAAACAACTTCTGCAGTGGGTGTCTTTTTTCTTTTTTCTTTTTTCTTTTCTTTCTTTCTTTCTTTTTTTTTTTTTTGGAGGGATTCTTGCATGCCAGATTAAACGGGAACCGTAGATTTGAGGGAGATGAGTGCTTCCTTAATTCTTTCGATTGCTTCTTGTAGGGTCGTGAGGGACTCTACGTAGGAGATCCGAATGCAGCTATCATCACCAAATGCATCCCCCGGGACGAGGGCAACCTATAAATGAACAATAATTAGTACCACAAAATTGATATTTCACTTACATGAGTGTCAAAATGACCAAGAACTGGACCCATTACTAGGATTCAACCTAAGAATCCTTCTAAATTCATGTATGTCCAAACCCAACCTTTCAATAACTATAAATATATTCTCAGGTTGTTTCGTTCTATTAATTAATTAATTAATTACATCTTAAGTATTCGGTAACATATGTAGTAATATATATACAAAGATTAATACACTTTCAAATTCGCAGTTTTTGAAAGTGTTGCGATTTTCACAATGTGAATAACTGATCATTGTATCTTGGGATGATAATCTAGAACACATAACGGGGCAAATTCGTAGAAAAAATCAGACACTCGGCTTGAATCCAATTTTCAAAAAGGAAAATATGGATTTCTTACTTGAGCTTTGTCGAGCAAATATTGACACAAGGACTCAGATCCACTGATCACGCCGAAGCCTTCAACCTCCAATCCATAGTAAGAACTAAAATCAAGAAAAAGATGGAATCCTCCCTGCAAGAGGACACCAAAAAGTTCAGACATAAGCATTAGAAGGAAGACAAAACAGGCATTTCATTACCAAACATATTCGAGTTCGTCCTTCTCCTCCATGCATTAAATCTAGCAAGACTTGTTAGGAAAACAAGTTGAGTTTTACCTCAGGCTCTGATAGGTTGACACCCTCCAATTCTCCGAAGCTCTTTACTAGAAAATCTCTCCTCTCACGGAAGGCTTTAACCATAGTTGAGACAGCTTCTCCGCCTGCATAGCCTACTCCTAAGGCAGTGGCCGCTGCTTTTTGTGAGATGCTGCTTGCTCCGGAAGTGAACTGTAACAACGAAGTAGTTTAAACTTACTTGCGTATAATGAAACATGCAGAGAGCACACGCACACGAATGTGTAAAAAATCGGATGACTTTCTTTATCTAATTTAGTTCTGTAACAGAATAATGCTATCTTTGGTTTCGGCATGAATTTCACCTGAGCTTGCATTTTGTGATTAGTAGTAGACTAATAATTTGGTTTTTGCGATATTATGCCCCGCACTTCTATATTGTGCACGTCTGGGCATGTTCTTCTATGTGGATGCAGATGGGTTTTTTGAAACACGTTTTTCCAAATTTAGAGCTTATTTTTGCAATTACATGTCGTATTCATGTGCGCGAAAAATAGAGAGAAAACAGAGGGGATTCTTACTTCTTAGTTAGGCTTAAAATCTGAGGGTGTTTGGTATTGGTGAGTATTGTGTGACATTGCGAGCTTGTACTCCATCTCAAATTCCATCTCAAATTATACTGAAAAAGTCAAAGTAGTTTAAGTCTGCAAATACATTGATTAACATACCTGACTTTGGACCTTCCCACATGCAGCAACAAAGTGTTTCGGACCAGCAAGATACCCGAGTCTCCAACCGGTCATGGCAAAGGCCTGTGCAAGCCACAGGATTATAAGTGAGAGCTCTAGATATGGGTTGGCTATGACTGCAATATAAATGCCAAGTAGAAGAGATACTTCGGGATACATTCGAACCGAGCCGAGCGATGATCATTTTTCTAGGCTTGAGCTCAAAAAAAATAAATCAAGCTCAAGGTCGACGACCTAAGAAAAATGGGGCTAAAGCCCTTTTTCGAGCTCAGCTTGGTTCGTTTATCTAGTCTTTGTATTTGAGCCGTAGGCTCGAGTTTGAGCTCAAGCTAGAAAGAGCTATTATAAATTTTATTGTATCCAAGCCATATGCTTGAGTGCGTCAAACTCGAGTTTGAATACTTTTCGAGCCAGCTCAATTCGTTTGTATCTATAGAGATTACAATAACATAATCGAGGACTAATTCTTTCAAACAGTGAATTACATTTTACCTTTGAAAAACCATTTACGGTCAAAGTTCTATCCCACATGCCCGACAAAGATGCAAAACTTGTATGAGTTGCTGGAGCATAAATGATACGTTCGTAATTTTCATCGGACAGAACCTGGGACAAAAATCTACAAAAAGTCAAGGGTAGAAATGAACTCAACTAAGCTATGCTCATATGTCCGGAGCTTCTGTGAGAACAAGTAGATCAAAAAAACCTACGAGAAGCCTAGGATGCCTCGCCGCAATCTCAGCAATCTGTTCAAGCAATTTACGTGGGTAAACGGATCCTGTTGGGTTACATGGAGAGCACAGAATCAATAGCCTCGACTTCTCAGTAAGTTTAGATTCAAGAAGCTGTGGATCTAAAAGAAAATTCTCTGATATTAGCGTAGGAAGAATCACGGGGTTTGCATCAGCCAATCTTGCCATTTCTGGATAGCTGACCCAGAATGGAGCTGGAATCAAAACCTGCAAGAAATTATCGCAATAATGACCTCGTCGATACACTTAAAATCTTTAAGTAAACGCAGAGACCTGATTTAACAGCATATATTTACTTATCAGTAACATTGTCGATTACAAATGCTAGAATTAAATGGAAAAGTCATCTATTGCTTAGAAAGTTAAAGATATACCTCATCTCCAGGGGAACAAACAGCAAGAACTGCCTGAAGAATACTCTGTTTTGCGCCATTACTTACCAAAATCTGATCAGGTGTGTAAGATATACCGTTCTCCTCTGTTATGGAACAAAAATAAGACTATGTAATAAGGATACTAAACGAGCACAACGAGTGCAGTAAAAGTACCTTTGAGCTTGTGACAAATAGCCGTTCGGAGTTCCAAGGTGCCTGCATTAGGAGTATACCTTGTGTATCCTTCACGAATCGCATTGATTCCAGCCTAAATTGGTAAAAGAATCATGTAGAAGGTTAACAAACATGCAACAGCATTTGTTTGAAGGGATAATTATGACTATTTTTATACTTCACTTATCGAACTGGTTTTTGACTCAAACGACAGTACGAACTTTCAAAAACTTTGCATGCTATCATATATGTCCCTTTTCGATGGAATAATATAGCATGTTTTAAAACAAGCTCCCGATGATTAGTAATTGAGGGATATTTTTGTTCTCCAACTTGAGGAAATGTAAGCATCTATTTGGAAATATTTCGTAACGGACGTACGTGGCAACGTACAAATTTTCCAAAATTTGTTTGGTGGGCAAAGTGTAAAAAGGGCTATCGTTTAACGGGTACAATTCAAACATCCCTTCATTAGAATAATCAACTCTATTTCTATACATTTCAAGGCAAGGAAAGATTGAATGTTCTCAACATTTTTGACAAAGTACCTCAGCAATTACTGCCGGAGTATCAAAATCGGGCTCTCCTGCATTCAATCGAATAACAGGCAGACCAGCTTCTGCAAGTGCAATTGCCTGGTCGATAATAGTCAGTGTCTTTGAAGGCTTCACTGAGTTCACTCTCGGGCTAAGAGTGATATCAACTTCAATGGCGTCTGAGCTGATGTCTGTCCTCGCTGCTGCACTAACTCTCCGCAAATGTGGTCCTTTTGTACAAGATGATCTACATAGATGTGAAGTTAGATTAGATCGACAAGAAATTACGATCAATAAGAATCGAAATTGATGTGAAGTTAGATTATATTTAACCCTTTTCTAAACAAAAATCTTGATGCCGTTCTCATTTTTTGAAAGTAATGTTCCATCTTCTATTCTATATGCCTTAAATGTCCAAGGCTTATTTATTTTTATAGATGGAGTGGATAAAATGAAAAATTATGCGTGGAATGAGATTACTCTATGATAATACTCATGTGTTATTTTCAAAAATCGAACGAATGATACAATTATATCAAGATTATATTGATTGATAAAGAGTATATGTTATAAGGTTAACTTTCTTATAATGCCTTCTTTTAATATGTGAAAAGAAAAAAAAAAAAGAAGAAGGAGAAAAAGAAAAAGGTCGTTATTTTTGGTCTGTTACTAAGTAAAAGAACAAGAATAACCCTACTATAAAAAATAATGACAGTTTTTAATTCTAGCGTCTATAGCACACTTGATGTTATGATTAATATATTTAATATGAATATACTCATAATTTAATATAAATATGTAAATTAGTGAAATAATGACTTTTTACGTTGTGGGTGGTTATTAAAATAAATTAATATTGAGAGGTATTTGGGGCATGATACATGAAAATATACCATTAAAATAACTATCTTTACTCCTCACACTTTATATAAAGTATAAATGACAAAATATTTTTCTTTAACTTTTTTTTTAAAAATTTATTTTTTTGTTTCACTCTTTTCTTCAATTATTTCTTTTTCCTAACTTTATTCTCTAAATTTATTTTTTGATCATGTTATTTCATATAATAAATTTAATAATTAAAAAATTATTTATTATTATTAAAAATAAATATTTAAAATTGTGTATCACAATTACTAGTACGACATAAGTACAGAACCATGATCTTTTAGTTAAGCTAGGCATCAATACATGAAAAACATGAACCTTCTTTTTTTTTAAAAAAAATAATAATAATGGAAGTTTCATTAAACGAACCAATGAACAAGCAAAGAACAACAATGAGAGGGGACAAGATCTCCTATTCCAAAAGGTGTTTTATCTCCTGTTTCATTCTCTTAAATACATACCACGTATATTGAATCTTTTCTTATAAAAATATATTTAGTAATAAACGTAGTACACGTGGCATGTACTTAAACGCCTGAAATAGGAGATGAAACATATTTTGGAATAGGGAATCCCGTCCCGGATAAAAGTGGAGTGACAGACGGAAAGTTTTTCTTAGGCACGTTTGAACATGTAAGTGAAAATATGACACCAAATAAATAAAGGGTGTATTTACATCAATACCCCTCAAATTTGACATAATTATCAAAATATCTCTTGAAGTTTGAATAATTATTATTACACCCTTGTTGCTAATTCAGCATAAGATATAATTAATTACACCTCCTGAGCTTATTCATAATTATAATTACTATTTACACCCCTTATTCAGGACGTCTACTTATAATGTTTTAAGATGTTCATGAGATAAATTGTAATTGTTCACCAACCGAAGCAACAATAGGGTATAATGATATTTTGATAATTATATCAAACATCAAGAGGATGTTGAGATAATTATCCCACAATTAAGTAAATAAGAACCATGCACATAATCAATTCTCAGAGTAAAATCCTTTTTTTTTTTGTTTTCCCAGAGAAGAGTTTGGACACAAATCTAAATTATTATATGGTAAACAAAAGCCCACACACAATCGGTAAGAATAGGAGATTGTAGCACTTCATCTAATCCAAAGGGGCATCATCACCAATTAAAATCCTTAAAACCCCCAAATCTAATCAGTTAGGATCTTCTATTTTAAAATGGTATTTTCTTTCATATTTCTTGTCTTAAAAATATGCCAAGTGTATTAAATTTTTTTCTTATAAATCATAGGATCTTGGTAGTTAAGATTCCCTATTTCAAAATAGTGTTTCATTTTTTATTTCATTGCAAATTTATGTCAAACATATTAAATATTTTCTTATAAATATATAAGATTATAGATGTCATACACTTAGCGTGAATCCGTGAAATGGAATAGGAAATAAATATAAAATGGAATAGAGGATCCAAAGTGAGATTATGAACGTCATACACTTGGTAAGTATCTATGTAACAAAACAGAAGATGGAACATAAATTGAAATAATGATTCCGGAGAGTAATCTGACACATTAAAGATCATTAAAACACGGATAATATTACATTAGACAGTATCAAAAGTAGCTTACTTGACCGAGAAAGACTGTAACTGAGAAGAGAGAGACAGCGATTTAGGACCATTTGAAACTGATTGAAGTTTCAACTGCGGCTGTGTTGAGGCAATACTTGATGATCCCTGCAGAGAATAAGAAGCAGCCGCCGCCATTGATCTGAAAAAATTTATGGGTTTGACTTAAAGATAAAATGTATGAACTATGGAGTCTACAAATTCTTGAAATAGAACTTGAAAGTAGAAAACGAAGTTGTTTATATGGTGAGAAGATGTCCTTGGGTGGTTGAATATGGCCATGGGGTGGGATGGGGGTGAACCTCGGGTCAATGCGAAAGAGAAAGGGCTAGTGGATCTTTAAAAAATGTAAGTAATTTAATCCACTCTTCCTTTGGTTTTATCTGATAATATAAAATTTGTAATAATATTTTATTGTTAACTCAGTTAATAAAAATATTTAATGGAGTACGTAGAATATTACAAATAGATTTTGATATAGGGGGTTTAACTGAAATGTTTCAATAATATATTAGATTTTCAAGAGCTGTAATCACAATGTTAGATAAGCTTCATGAATCAATGATTAGAGATATAATGATAATTATTAAAATTTTAGAGGATATTTTGAAAATTATTTTAAAAATTAATAGTTACTTGTCATTTTTAACCTCGTGATTAGATGCTTTGTTTCTTTCGTCTTCTTCTTCTTGGATAATTAAACATTTCATTCAAGTTGCATATAAAAAATGTGACATGACATCACTAATCGGACAAAAATTTATATAAAGAGACATTTGCGATAAAATTTATTTTTCTTTGAAATAGAATTAGACATTCACACTTCTGCCAAAAAACATCATTCTTAAATATCCAAAACCCAGTCCAAGAATGAGTATTGGGCCCCACTTAGACCCACTTTGTGACCTTTTGGGCCCGAGTTGGATTTTGGGCATGCTACCCATTGTAATAGGATAGTAATGATTTTGCAGGTCCCATTACGATTTACGATTTACGATTTACGATTTTACCCTAATCATAAGACAAGTTTAATATGATATTTTATGCAATGGGTGAATTGCAAATACCATCTTTGAAGTTTAATGTAATTACAACAATCAACCATATAATTTATCAAATTACAAAAATCATCCCTAACTAGTTGAAAGTATTAATTTTTAATGGCAAGTGGTAACATTAATATATGGACAAATTTTAAATTCTAACATTACTTTTTATAATTAATACTAAACTATCAGACATTACATCTTCTCGTAAAATTTTACTAATGCAGTCAACGAGTTAAGGTGGTTTTTGTAATTTAACAAAATAGATGGTTGGTTATTGTAATTACATTGAACTTCAGGGATAGTTTTTATAATTCACCCGTGTGCAAAATATGAAGCTAGGAAAAGAAATAAAAAATTTGAGCAGAATTTATGTGCATTATCCATAGTTTTATGTACACGTTCAATTTTCTTAATTTTCTCACAATTTTAATTTGACAGTGTTATGATAATATCTTAACACAAATATTTCGAAAATTTGAAAGTTTAAACTTAATAAATAGATAATTTATTTTATAATGAATACAAAATTCAAATAAATTAAAGTTTATAATCTAAGATCTGGAATTTTATTGATACAATAGGTCTTGAAATTATGTATAACCTACTAATATCACACAAATGTCCTCAAAATTTTCATACACGAAGAATGTCTAAGACATGACAAAATTCTTTATTTTATCTTTATATATAAGTTATTTTGTTAGAATCCCACATCTGAAAAATATCAAAGTCTTGGCCACTTTATATATGCTCTGATACCATATTAGAAAATGGAGCTTGAACCTGACTTAACCTCAAAAGCTAGCTTTTGGGGTTGAGTTAGGTCCAAGGTCTATTTTCTAACATAGTATCAGAGCCAGGTTCATTCCTGATGTTGGGCTATTAATTGTCTATTTCATATTATTCCATACTCCAGATGTTCATTCCTGGGTATGTGTTGTTTGTCCACCCGTTTCATATTATCCCACGCTACAGATGTTCATTCCTGGGCGTGTGGGGGGTGTGTTAGAATCCCACATAGGAAAAATATCAAAGTCTTGGCCACTTTATATGGTCCTAGGCAATCCTCACCTCACAAGCTAGCTTTTGGGGTTAAGTCAGGTTCAAGCTCCATTTTCTAATATATTTTTCTTATAGTTTAATATATTACTCTTTTCTGAATTAATGCCCAATTAAATGATTAATTCTATTATTTATTTTAATTAAATACAAATAATTAAAACAACTTAATTAATATTTTAATCATTTTACCTACAATTTATAAAATATATTAAAATTACAAGAATTAAAAAAAAGAGAGAAAAAAAAAAAACTACTCGTTTTCATACTTTGATATCTTTCGAGCAGCACCATAATATATGGAAGACGGTCATAAACAACCTCGCTATAGCTATTGGTTAGTCTTTGATTTTCACTCAACTTCCATATTTTTCTTGGTCGGCGGTTGATTTTCTCCTTAAGGTTTGGTTCATTTACAAAAAAACCACCTCCTATCTTTCAAGATTACAACTACCCTCTTCCAGTTAAGGTGAATTTGTACAAAGCTTCTGTGAAAATGGCTAATGACGGGTGAAATACGTGAGAGAGGGCAAACATTCAAAGACTGTTTGTAATTTCAAAAAATAGATGACGTTATTAGTGAATGCTACAAACGTTAAAAGTCTTTTGTAATTATCCACAAAAACGAAAAAAAAAAAAATGAAAGAAGAAATTTCTATCAATTTTCGGCGTGGTCGCCAAAAAAGTAAAGCGATAACTTTGTTCAGTCATTTCACCTTTTCACGTGACATTCACTTGATTGTTCTAAGAATTTGACTCTAAATCAAATTATGTGTTATAATATTTCGGGTTTTGATAACAGAATAGGTGCCATTTTCGTTGTTTGCTTAGTTATGACATATACAGGTCAGTAATTAAATCTTGTGAAAGAGATAATTATCTCTAGACCCCATAAAGTTTATTATAATTATCAAAATACCCTTCAGAGTTGAATAATTACTATATATCCTCTACTACAATTCAGCTAATGTGCAATTACAATTATGCCCCCCCAACGTGTGCACATATTACAGGTATATCTACTGAATGTATGTATATATTACGATGACACCTCATGAATTGGGGGGTGAGGAAGGGAGTAATACGGGTTAATTACAATTTTCATCCTTTAAGTATACCCCATTTCGCTTTTGGTCCTGTAAGTATTGAGTTTCAATGTTTAGTCCTATAACTTTAAAAAATTTCGCATTTTTGGTCCTGTTACCATCGGAATTACTATTTCCGGCATCAAAATCTTATGTGGCATGTCGAACATGTGCTTTTCGGCTAAGCTGGCATCGGAATGCTGACTTGGATTTAAAACCCAAAAAAAAAAAAGAACAAAAAAAAAAGAATTTATATATATATATATATATAAAATATATTTTAAAAGGATAAAATATTTGAATATTATCTTTCAATAATAACATTTTCTAATAACAAAAATCTTAAAAAAGTAAAATATATCATTTAAAAAAATTTAAAAGCAGAATATTAAAATAATATTAAAAATTTAAAAACCAAAATTTTTAATAATTTTATATTTTATTCAAACTGCTTTTAATAACAAAAATAATAAGTAGAAATTACATTAAAAATGGCATAAAAATTTAAAATATATTATTTAAAAAATTTTTAAAATAGAAATATTAATAAAGTATTAAAACACTAAAAATATTTTAAAACACTTTTTTAATCATTTGGTAAGTATTATTTAAAATACTTTTAAT
>JACFYI010002069.1:1323033-1340262 GCA_014898755.1 Handroanthus guayacan
TCAATACTTACAGGACCAAAAGCGAAATGGGGTATACTTAAAGGACGAAAATTGAAATTAACCCGAATAATACTAACTAGCCAAGTTTTGGAAGATGCAATGATAATCATTCAAATTTTAGGAATATCTTAACAAATTATGCCAAACCTCAAGAAGTGTTGGAAGGAATTATCCCCTTGTGAAATATAGTAATAACAGTCCACTAAAATCCATTGATGTAGTCCAAATCAAAGAAGACAAATCAATTGCCCTTCCAAAACTAGGTCCAAATGGCTTGACAACAAAGTTGTCCACTAGCCATATCAATAAAAAACACGTCCAAAATATATATTTAAAAATAATCTAAACCTAGCTTCCATCACCAATAAAACAACTCCATCATGTGTTGACCATTATTTCCCTACTAGTTTCACTACAACTTTATATTTCCTCCTACATTACAACATATGTCTCTAAGCTCCTTGATCTTTCATCCCAATTCGTATTTCATCTCCGAATATTAATACTTGTCAATATATGACATCCATTATGTATTTTCATAAAGAAACATTTAATATATTTTGACATGTGTTTAATACAAGAAATAGGAGATGTAACACCATTTTGAAATACAAGACTTTAAATAGTATTTAAGAGATGGAATAAGAAAAGAAACATTATTTTGGAATAAAGAACCTTGACCAGAATACTGCCACCTGTTTTATTTCTTGGTATTTGTATAAATGGCTAACTTTTATTTTAAAAAATAAATTTGAAAATGCTGAAGGTACAAGTGAAACGTCCCAGTTCTGGACATGTTCTTTGAGAACTGAGAGATAATGAATGCAAGGGGATCTTGCTCACACAATGAACCAAACTACAAGAGACATCTGCCTGAGGTTTAACTTCAACACAACTACAAATTTCATATCTTTCGAACACGGAATAACTTCTCCAGCCCTTTTTAAGTTCTTGCATACCACGTTAAACGGGAACAGTAGGTTTGAGAGAGACGAGCGCTTTCTTAATTCTTTCAAATGCTTCTTGCAGGGTCGTGAGGGACTCTGCATAGGAGATTCGAATGCAGCTATCATCTCCAAATGCATCCCCTGGCACGAGAGCAACCTGTAGAAGAACAATAATTAGTACCACAAAATTGATGTCTCACTTATATAATTGTCTAAACAATAAAAAATCAGACTTACAAATCTTTCAATAACCATAAATAGACCCTCAGGTTACTTTTAATTACACCATAAGTATTCAGTAGCATGCATGGTCATATTGTTGAAAATGAACCTTGAACCTAACTTAACCTCAAAAGTTAGCTTATGAGATGAGAATTGTCCAGGACTATATAAAAAGCCACAACAACCCTTATACTTTTCTGATGTAGGATTCTAACACACTCCCCACACTAACATTTAGATTATGGAATAATATGAACTCATAACATTAAGAATGAGTCTGGCTCTGATACCATGTTGAAAATAGACCTTGAACCTAACTCAACCTCAAAAGCTAGCTCATGAGGTGAAAATTGTTCAGGACCACATAAAGAAGTCACAACCCTTATACTTTTCCGATGGGGTATTCTAATAGATATACGGAGTTCAATACACTTTTAATGTTGTAGTTTTTGAAAATTTGTGGTGCTGCTATTTTCACAAAGTGATCATTGTATCTTGGGATGATTGTTTGGAAAATGTAAGCACCAGTGTGGCGATGGGCAAATTCGTAGAGAGAGTCAGACATTTGGCTTAAATTCAATTTTCAAAATGAAAATTATGGATTTCTTACTTGAGCTTTGTCGAGCAAATATTGACACAAGGACTCGGAACCACTGATCACGCCAAAGCCCTCAACCTTCGAGCCATAGTAAGAACTGAAATCAAGAAAAAGATAGAATGCTCCCTGCAAGAGGACCCCAAAATGTTCTGACATAAGCATTAGAAGGAAGACAAAACCGACATTTCACTACCCAAAAAAAAAAAAAAAAATTGTGGTTCGCCCTTCTCTATGGAGTAAATGTAGCAAGACATGCCAGGAAAAACAAGTTGAGTTATTACCTGAGGCTCCGAAATTTTGACACCCTCCAATTCTCCAAAGCTCTTGACAAGAAAATCTCTCCTCTCACGGAAGGCTTTAACCATAGTTGAGACTGCTTCTCCGCCAGCATAGCCCAATCCTAAAGCAGCAACACCCGCTTTTTGTGATATGCTGCTGGCACCAGAAGTGAACTGTAACAATGAAGTAGTGGAAACTTGTTTATAATGAAAAATACAGAGGGCACATACACACGAATGAGTAAACAATCAGATGACTTTCTTTGTCTAATTTAGTTTCGTTCAACATCAATTTCACCTGAGCTTGTGTTTATGTAATCAGGAGTTGACTAATAATATGGTCTTAGAGTAATGATAATGCAAACAGAATATAAAAAATTCATTATTCCCATGAGATAGGAGATCTTGATGTCAAATTGAACCACTAAAATGTTCATCAATTGTATCCATGTACGGAGGCTTTTGGAGTGTCCAGTGGATCTGTGAGGCTGTAGATTCTACATATTTATAAATACATATAGACAAATTCAGGATGCTTCTGAGACATCTGTAACTCTTCAAATATAAATCAACCTCAAACTTTTTCTTTACTATCATTAACATCAACAGAAGTCAAATTAGTTTTAGCCCACAAATATATTGATTAGCATACCTGACTTTGGATCTTCCCGCATGCAGCAACAAAGTGTTTTGGACCAGCAAGATACCCGAGTCTCCAACCGGTCATGGCAAAGGCCTGTGCAAGCAACAAGATTATTAAGTATAGCTCTAGATATGTGCTAGCAGTGACTGCAATAAAATCCCAAGCAGAAGACATAACTAGGGATACATTCAAACTAAGCCAAGCCCTAATCATTTTTTTGGGCTTGAGCTCAAATCAGATGAACCAAGCTAGAGCTCGACGAGTGGAGAAAAATGAGGCTCAAGCCCTTGTGCAAGCTTGGCTAGGCTTGTTTGTCTCGAACTTGTGTTTGAGCCATATGTTTGAGTTCAAGCTCTAGCTACAAAGGTTGACTATAAATTTCAAATGGTGAAGCAAGCCTTACCTTCGAGAAACCATTTACGGTCAAACTTCTATCCCACATGCCCGGCAAAGATGCAAAGCTTGTGTGAGTTGCCGGAGCATAAATGATATGTTCGTAAATTTCATCAGACAAAACCTGGGAGAAAGAATCTAAAAAGGTCAAAGCTAGAAGAAAAATTCAAATAAGTCATATTCATATGTTGGTAGCTTCTCAGAGAATAGGTAGAAATGCAAAACTTACCAGAAGCCTGGGATGCCTCGCCACAATCTCAGCAACCTGTTCAAGCAATTTTCGAGGGTAAACGGATCCTGTTGGGTTGGATGGAGAGCACAGAATCAATAGCCTCGACTTCTCAGTAAGTTTAGATTCGAGAAGCTTTGGGTCTAAAAGGAAATTTTCTGATATGCTCATAGGAAGAATCACGGGGTTCGCATCAGCCAATCTTGCCATTTCTGGGTAGCTCACGTAAAATGGACCTGGAATCAGAACCTGCAGAAGTTATCTCAGGACGAGCTGGCCAAATTTGGCATTTAACATTTTTAAGTAATTAAAAAGCACACATTTAGCAATTACATTGTCGATTACAATTGCTAGAATTAAATGGGAAAAGTCACCTACTGTGTAGAAAGTTAAACGTATACCTCATCTCCAGGCGAACAAACTGCAAGAACTGCTTGAAGAACACTTTGTTTTGCCCCATTACTCACCAAAATCTGATCCGGTGTGTAAGATAACCCGTTCTCCTCTGTTAGAGAACAAAAATAAGACTGTGTAATAAAGATACAAAACAAGATCAAGAAGTGCAGAAAAAGTACCTTTCAGCTTGTGACAAATGGCTGTTCGGAGTTCCAAGGTGCCTGCATTAGGGGTATACCTTGTGTATCCTTCACGAATCGCATTGATTCCAGCCTAAATTGGTAAAATAGAAACACGTACAAGGGTTAAGCAGCATACACCATCATTTGATAGAACAATCACCTCTATTTCCTTAGATTTCAAGAAACAGAAGGATCAAATGTTTTTAGCCTTTGACAAAGTACCTCAGCAATTACTGCCGGAGTATCAAAATCCGGCTCTCCTGCTGCCAATCGAATAACGGGCACACCAGCTTGTGCAAGTGCAGTTGCCTCGTCAGTAATAGCCACTGTCTTAGATGGTTTCACTGAGTTCACTCTCGGGCTCAGAGTGCTATCAACTTCAATTGCGTCTGAGCTCATATCTGTCCTTGCCACTGCATTAACTCTCAGCAAATGCCGGTCTCTTGTACGACATGATCTAAATAGACGTGAAGTTAGATCCAAAACCGTAGTTACGAGCAGTAAGTATATCGAAAATAAATTACAATCAATAAGAATCGAAATGTTTCTTGATTGTGGCTAGACTTCAGACGCAACAATGGAGAACTTAATATAGCAAAGCTCAATGGAAAATTTTTCTTTCCAATTCAAACCCCTCAATATACAACAGAATCATGATCTTTTAGAATCAGTACATGAACAACATGGATGTTTTTCATCAAATTTCAAAAGAAACAAAATTAATTGGGAGCTTTTTTGACATGCAAAGATAAGAATAACACAAGATTAAAAATTAAGAACTCATTTTCGTTTCCTAAGCAAATCTAACATTCATCATTCAACATTTTATCTCAAGAAATTAATAGTTCTTTAAACTAACACATAAACCAAAAAAAAAAAAAACTAACACATAAACAAGAAAGAACAAAGATAATGGCAGGGTAGCAAACGAAAAGTCTTGCTTCGGATAAAATCCTTAAAATCCCTTAATCTAACGCATCAAAGATCCTCAAAACATAATTATATCATTAAATCACTGAAGAACCAACGCAAGAAAATTACAGCCATTAAACGTGAAAAAGAATTAAAAACGACCCAGATATAAAAACGAATAAGTATACATTAGACAGCATCAGAAGTAGCTTACTTGAGCGAGAAAGACTGTAATTGACAAGAGAAAGAGAGCGATTTAGAACCATTTGAAACTGATCGAAGGTTTAGCTGCGGCTGTGTACAGGCAATACTTGATGAGGCTTGCCGAGAATAAGAAGCAGCTCCCGCCATTGATGTCTGAAAAATTTTTATGAGTTTAACTGAAAATTAAATGTAGAAATGTTGGAGTCTACAAATCTAAACGGAACAACGTGAATCTGGAAATCGAAGCATTTTCATATGGGTTGTTGAGCAATGGAGTTTGGTTGTTGGGAAGAAAAAAGAGCCTTGGGTAGTTGAATTGGCGGCGGTGGCCGGGGTAGAGAAGGCAGTAAGAGTGCGGTCAACGTGAGTTGGTGGTGGGTGGATGGATCTTATAAAAATTTCACCATTAAATAATTTGTGTGAATTAAAACTTATTTGCTTAATGTTTTGGTCACTTTTTTTTTAATGAATATACTTATTTTATAATTTAAAAAAATTAATCATCTTTCTTTCTTTCTTTCTTTCTTTTTTAGTTTTTTTTTTTCAAATGAAGCAAAAGAAATGTGGCAATTTGTTGAGATTAATTTTTATTATCTTTTTTGGTAAATAATTATGCAAAGGTATTCGAATACGTTTCTTAACTTTTTAATTTCTCAATATTTATTTGATGTAACCAAGTACCGGCTTAAAGCGAAACAATTGAGTCTTGAAACCCATAAATACGAACAATCGATAGGATATTGAGTTTGGATCAAATGATAACCCTTGATTTTCAAGACAGTTGGCATGTGAGACAATTGTAGTACATAAAGAAGAAAAACAACAAATAACAGTAAATATGGCTTTCTTCAACTCTACATGGGGTCACATTGGGAGGATTATTAAGATTTCATGTCAGAGTCACATATGTTGAAAATGGAGTTTGGACCTAACTCAATCCCAAAAAGATGTGATGACGATCTCGAAAGCTCCCTCTAGAGCAAGTCTTCGGAATTCTCTCAAATAATCATAAAAGGAAAGTAAAGATCCTATATACAGCTCTTGCAACTTAATGATATGATTTGCAACTTAATTTGAATGGAGTAACAACATAGATTTATGTAGAAATTAATACACAATCATACAGACTTTTTGCGGAAATATTTTCTTTTTTCTAGAGAAAATTAATAGCATTGGGTGGCATTTTTTTATTATATATATCCAAGGATATATAATATTTCAAAAGTGAACCTAATCATACAAACTTTGGGGAAATATTTTCTTTTTCTAAAGAAAATTGATAGGGTTTATATCACCAATCATTTCTTTTCTGCGGGCCAACCGGATTAACGTTACTGAAAAGGTAAAATCCATCTTGTTGCATTGTCCATTTACAAGTATTACCATCATGCTTCCAATTAGGACCTTCACAAATATAAGCAATCTTTGCTTTAAAAACTTCAAAAGCTTTATTTTTTGAACCCCACCAAAAATGACAGAAATACATCGTTGTATAACCAAAGTTCATACGAAAGCTCCAATGAATTTCTGTCTTCCAAGGGATAGTACCATTAATAATTTCGTCGTTTTTGGAGGCACAGTGAACCAACAATGGAGGGTTACTTCCTGGAAGATTATTTTCTATATGAACTTCGTATCCCTTGGTGAAACCTAGAGTTCTGGTCGACTCGACTAGGTTAAATGATAAGAGAAAGCCAATGAAAAGGGTTTTTGAAATAATATTGATGTCCATCTTTGAGAATGATATTTTGGTAATGCAAATAGTGAGAGGTCACCTTTATACATTCTTGGAGTTTGCCTTGTAGGTCAATCAAAATTATGTAATATTGATTTCAAAAAAGAACTAATAAATTAAAAACGAGTGAAATCAGATTTTGATTTCCAAAAAGACACTTTAATTATCTATCATGCCTTTTATCTTATAATATGATATCATGTGACACAATATTAACATATGATATCATGTGGTAGAAGACTTGGATTGCAAGCTTTTTAATGTAGACCAACCTAATTAATTATGATTGTTGTAAAAAAAAAATTAAATAAAATTCTGAAGGATTACAGAAAAAAGGATTGCCAAATTCACCTTATGATAAAAATTTCTGAAAGATCTCATGCATGTAGATCACCTAAATATTATCATTGTACTAAATTTTATGCATAAGTAAAGAGATCACTTAAGATTAATTATCACAAAAATTGTAGAAAATAATATTAAATAAAGAAGATAAGGAGACAATTTTTTTCTCTTAGGCGAGATGAGGCGCGGACCAGGTCGCTCTCTTAAGACGAATTCACGACCCCTTCACGAAATAATTCAGGTGCAGTAAGGTTAATAGTCATGTCACCTATGGGATACAACAACCCAACCTATAGCCGTGGCTTCACCTTAAACCTGCACTGTTTGGTGAAGCAGAAGCTACACTAGACACTGTAACAGAGCTCAAGAAATTTGTACACAGAGAAGAAAGGACGAGGATTTTTCTGTAGTTTTTTATTCTGCATATTTTGCAGATTACCTAAGGCCCCTTTTTATAGTGTTTTTGAGGAGACAAAATGTTGCCAAAATTAATTTACATAATAATCACAGAAAAAGTCAAATTTGCTGTCGCAGTAATTTACGTAATAATCACAGAAAAAGTCAAATATGCTCTTGCAGATTAGAATTTATTCTGAATATTGAAAACTGAAGAGTTACAAAATTTAAATCCACTTTCCTCCCCCTTGCGCGCGTGTGTGTGGGAGACTTCTTTTTATTTCAAATATGGTATAGAAAGAAAATATTATAAAAGATAGTTAGTTTTGTCTTTAAAACTCTATGTGGGATTACATATTATTTTATTAAAATATCCAACAAAAATTAATAAAAAATTATCTATATGTTTATTGACTAGAAAATTTCTTGATGATATCAATATTAATTGCTCTTGTATAATACATCTCGGGGTTAACGTGTTAATTCCAACATTCAATAATTTAGAGATTAGCTAAAAATATTTTAATACTTGGAATATAAGTCATTGTGAAACCAACGTTTAACACTACAAAAAAGGTTAATTTTTTATGATAAAAATTACCATCACAAGAAATCAAATTTCATCACCATACGTTAACACGATAAAAAAAATTCATCACAGTTTCCTCACAATATCCCCTCACATTAGGTTATTGTAAGAAAAATTGAATTTGTCAAATACTAATGTGATGAAATACTTTTCCTCACATTAATGCATTATATGTGACAAATTTCTTGTCACATCAATTTATTGTGAGGAAAAATATTTTTCCCGTGATAAAATTATTTCCTTCCTCACAATAATTAGTAAATTTTGTGAGAAAATTAAAACTTATCACAATAAATATAATCCAATACGACAAAGTTATAATTCATCACATTATGCAACAAAATTAAATTTACTCACAAATATTTTACATGTCTAGGATTCTTTTTTTCTCTCTTTTTTAGCTCAATTTTTTTAATATATGTAGTAGTTAAATTTTCAAATCTACTATATGGTAGAAAAACAGTTCCAAATGCTGATGGAAACCGAATTCGTAACCTCTAAAATCATGATACCTCTATTACTAGTTTGCCAAGCCTCATCGGCGCACGTGTAGAATTTGCTAAACATGTAAAGAAGAGAGAACATCAAGAAATAGCTTAACTACCTTATTATCAAAATAGAAATGGCTATCTATGCACCAAAAAGGATTAATTAAAACTTTGCTTAGAAGATTATAATGCAATGTGAAAAAGGTTTGAGCCCATGCTTTACTCTTTCTATTACAAAGTCAGCTCATAACTTTTGATTATTTTGTTTTTCTTTATTTGAATAAAAGTTTCCAGCATTTCTTTATATTTTCATGAAACTCATATATATATGTATGTATGTATGTATGTATCTGGCAAATTATATACTTGCTACCTTGTTAATTAGGTCTATTATTCTTCTGAAATAGTGAAATCATTTATATATTTTTTATTTAAAAATTATCAATATATATTTTTCTTAAAATGCACCATTAGAATCCTAAGTGGTGTGAGTTGATAATTTTATTCTTAATTTAGTAATTTTCTTTTATAAAAAGAAAATATATTATTGTTTTCAGAACATATTGTAGTTTTATATTTAGTACTCTTTTCTTGAAATAATTAATATCTAATTACATGATTAATTCTATTAAATACATATAACTAAAATATTATAACTAATTTAATCTTTTACTCATTTTATTTGGACTTTCTAACATATTTTCGATAAAAATAATATTAAATTCTGTAAACAAATGAAAAAAAAATCACAACTCAAATTCATATATATATATATATATAATATTGATATTGTTGTTCAAAGGAGCAACTTTGCAACCAATCACACAATTTTTGCTGGTGAGCCGGCGATGCATTAATTATATAAAAGATAACAACGTGAAACTGGAAATCGAAGCTTATTTATATGGGTTGTTGGGAAGAAGAAAGAGTTTTGGGTAGTTGAATTGGCGGCTATGACCGAGGCAGAGAAGGCAGCAAAAGTCCTGTGCAATGTGAGTTGGTCGATGGAGATCTGGTAAAAATTTCACCATTAAATAATTTGTGTGAGAAGGCACAAATATTTATTTATTTACTTTTAGGTTTAAGTCCACATGCATAGTGAGTGACCGATTGTGATTTGCAACTTAATTTGAATGGAGTAGCAACTTATATTTACAAAAAAAATTAATACACAATCATACAAATTAACTTTGGGGAAATACTTTTTTTTTAGGGCTTTTTTTTTTTTTAAATATACCCCTTGTGTTATACATAATTGGCAAATCGAACTCTGTGAAAAATTAATTAGCAAATTAAATCTCGTGAAATTTTTAATTGGCAAAAAATCCCCTCCATCCCTAAAGTTAATGACACGCGCCTTGTGGTGCGAAATTTATTGGTTCTTTCAAGCTAAATTGTCCATTTTACCCCCAATATCTTTGTCTTGCAAGAAAAACCCTGTGTTTAAATAATTTGGCAAGAAAAATCCTATATTTAAATAAATTGGCAAAACAAATCCTGTGTTTAAATAAATTAGCAAGAAAAACCCTATGTTTAAATATAATGGCAAGAACCATAGGACAAAAATTGCTAGCGTGTAAACAGATACTAAATAGATCGGATATACTATTTTTATATTTGTATCCGTTTAACTTATTGGATATCTATTAAATGGATAGGATACACTTTTTTTTATTCCTATCTGATTAACGTATCGGATATCTATATCTGTATCCGTTTCTGGTGGATATTAAAAAATAATATCTGTATCCATATCCGGATCCACTGGATATTTAATGAATTTGGATATATCCGTATCCGTTTATTGTTATATATATACTTTTTTATATATGTATCAAATTGTAATTATCCGAATTGTATCCGCACTCATATCCGAATATTATTTTTTATATCCATCATTCAAATATATATTTTTTGGATATTCTTATCTATATTCATATCCGATTAGTTTGATCTATTTAATAAGACTAAAAATCCATATTCCAAATGTATATAATATTTAAAATTCATTAGAAAATATTAAAATATATTATGTATAATAATATAACATCTATAATATTTTGTTAAAATATTATTTAATATATGTAAAATACATGAATTTGTTCATAAAATATCTTACATATATAGTAATATTTTAAATATTATTTATCCGATATAGACTACGGATATACTTGAATATATAAATGGATATATCAAATAGATATATATTCGAAGTGGATGTTAAACGGATTAAATGTGTGATTACCATATTCGTATCCGTTTATAGTCGAATATCCTTTAATCGAATACGGATAATATCCACTTTAAATGAATACAAATAATATCTCATACAAAAAGATATGAATGTGAACGGTAATCGAATTTTCGAATATCTATTGACGGCCCTACAAATTGCCTACCAACAACATCGTATATGACAAGAAAAATCCTATGTTAAACAAAATTGGTAAAAAAGAACCTTGTGTTAAAAAAAAGTTGGTAAGAAAAACCTTATGTTGTAAAAAAAAAAAATGCAAAGAAATAATAGGGGCAATATTGTCATTTCAAACACTAAATAGCGTAAAATCACGGTGGGGATGGTGAGCTAATTAATTTTTTCACAGGGTTTTATGTGCTAATTAATTTTTCACAGGCATAACACTTTCTTTTGTAACACTTCACCAACAAATTTTGTGAATATTCTGCCGAATTCCGATATGCCCCTCTCGATACTATTTAAATAAGAGTTAGGGATGTCAATTCCGGTGGGTCGGGTGGGTTCGGGTCGGGTTGACACATGGGTATAACAGAAAAAATGCCAACCCGAACCCAACCCGACACTCAACCCGAAATACTCAACCCTAACCCAACCCAGCTGGGTTCGGGTTGACCTGAATTTTAATCAGGTCACCCAATAACCCGAATAACCCAACCCAATCCGAAAAAACCCAATCCAACCTGAGTTAGTACATTCATTTTCTTTCAAACTTGACACAACCCGACCCGAATTATACAAAATTTTTTTTAAAAATTCAAGAAAATTACACGCAAACATTTTAAACATAAGAAAAAAAGCAAATATTTTAAACTAATAACTTATAATCTAAATTATACACAAATAAAGTCAACAAACTATGATTTAGGAATTAAAACATAAATCCAAATACATAAAAATTACAAAAATATGAAGAAAAAAAGTCTTAACAAATTGGGTTGGGTCGGGTTACGGGTGTCCTGATTTTGTTTTTCAGGTTATCGGGTTGACCCGACCTGATTTTCTTTTTCGGGTTGACAATCGGGTCAACCCGAATCCGAAAACCCCAAACCCAAACCCGGGTTTTTTCGGGTGGGTCGTGTCGGGTTCGTCGGGTTGGGTTAGGGTTTGACATTAAGAGTCGATTATAATGGTGTTAACATGTTAAAATATAATTATTAATTATATTTTTGATACTATCATTATTAATTGCTCTTGGGGTTTAGGGTTAAGGGATTAGCTAAAAATATTTTAATACCTGGAAGATAAGTTATTGTGAAACCAACGTTAACACTACGAAAAGGTTGATTTTTTATGATAAAAATTACCATCACAAGAAATCAAAATTTCATCATGATAAGTTTATACGATAAAACAAATTCATCATAGTTTCCTCACAATATCCCCTCACATTAGGTTATTGTAAGAAAAATTGAATTCGTCAAATACTAATGTGATGAAATACTTTTTCTCACATTAATGCATTATAAGTGACAAATTTCTTGTCACGTCAATTTACTGTTAGGAAAACTATTTTTCCTCTGATAAAATTATTTCCTTCCTCACAATAATTAGTAAATTTTGTGAGAATTAAAACTTATCACAATAAATATAATCCAATACGACAAAGTTATAATTCATCACATTATGCAATGAAATTAAATTTACTCACAAATATTTTACATGTCTAGGATTCTTACTTTTCTCTCCTTTTTAGCTCAATTTTTTAATATATGCAGTAGATAAATTTTCAAATCTACTATATGGTAGAAAAATAGTTCCATACACTGATGGAAACCAAAATCATAACGTCTAAAATCATGACACTTCCATCTTACCAGTATTCCTATGCCTCATCAGCGCTTGTCTAGAATATTTTGCCAAACATGTAAAGAAAAGAGAACATCAGGGAATAGTCTTAACTACATTAATTATTATCAATATAGAAATGGCTATCTATGCACAAAAAAGGATTAATTAAAACTTTGTTTAGAAAATTACAATGAAATGTGAAAAAGGTTTTAGCCCATGATTTAGTCTTTCTATTGCAAAGTCGGCTCATAACTTTTGAATATTATGTTTTTCTTTATTTTAACAAAAGTTTCTAGCTTTAATTTCTTTATTTTCTTATGAAACTCAAATGTAAAAATATATATGTATTAATGTATGTATGTATTTGGCAAATTATATACCTGACACCTTGTTAGTTACGTTTATTATTCTGCCGAAATAGAACTTTCTAACATATTTTCAATAAAAAATATTAAATTCTCAAAAAATTGGAAAAAAAAAATCACAACTCAAACTCATATACATATATATATATATATATCATAAAATATATATTGATATTATTGTTCAGAAGTACAACTTTGCAAGATTACACATTTTTCACCAATCATATAGTTTTTGCTGGTGAGCCGGCGAAGCATTATATAAAAGATAAAAACCGTCTTGTTGCACTGTCCACTTACATATGATACCATCACCTTGCCAATGATCACCTTCACAATGAAAACTAGTCTTTAAATTAAACACTTCAAAAGCTTTACTTTTTGAACCCCACCAGAAATGACAAAAATACATCGTTGTAAATTTAAAGTTCATTCGAAATTTCCAATGAAATTCTGTCTTCCAAGCAAGGGTACCATTAGTAATTTCATCGTCTTTGGAGGCACAGTGAACCCATAATGGAGGATCTTTTGCTGGAAGACTATTGACGATTTGAATTTCATAACCTCTTGTGTAAGCTAAAGTTCTGGTCGACTCGACCGGCAAGTTAAGGTTAAGTAATGAAAGAAAGACAATGAAAAGAGTCTTTGAAATGATATTAATGTCCATTTTTGAGAATGATATTTGGCTCAACCGTCTTCAGAAAAGGGATGTGGTTGTGATATTTCAAATAGTGGTCACCTTTGTATATATACTTGGAGTTGGTACAATATTTCATGCCTTTTAGGTTTGACAAAATAAGGTGATATTAATTTCAAATGACAACCTAAATATTATCACTAGTGAAATTACTATAATTTTATTTATGCACCTAGATTAAGTAAATCACTAAGGATTAATTAGCACAAAAATTAAACAAAAATTTGTTCATTTATTTATTTAGTGACTAGAAAGTATTTGTCGATGATGGCATTGTTAATTGTAGGGATAATAACCTCTACACCCCTTGAGGTTTGATACAATTACCATTACACCCTCTGAGGTTTGGTTAATTACCATTTCACCCCCTACTCTATAGTTTAGGTAATACATAGTTACAATTACACCCCCTGAACGTATGCGTGTATTACAACTATACCTCTTTAACTTATGCATATATTACAATTACACCTCCTTATCTAGGGGGTTTACTTGTAATGTTCAAGATTTTCAGGGGGTGTAATGGTAACTATCCAAACGTCAGGGGGTGTAATGATAATTAACCAAACCTCAGGGAGTGTTATGGTAATTATACCAAACCTCAGGGGATGTTATCTATGATCAATTCACATTCATAGCGAAGGTTGCGCGTAATTGTTGTAACCAAACGCGAAGTAAACCTTTAGCCATGAAATTAATTGCACTTGAAAACATGGCCAAATATTAGTAACCAATAGTTTTTTTTTTTTTTGGAAAAATTACAATTGCATTACGAAAAAGTTGTAGCTATACTTATGAGTTAGTTACCAAATTAATTTTGTAATAATTTTTGTTAGCACAAACTTATAATTACATTAGCAAAATTTAATTGCCTATTTATGCACACAAAACATTAGCACAAATTGGCTTAGAAAAACCTTAATGCAATAAGGACCCAGAAAAAAAAAAAAGAAAAAAGCTTAGAAAAAATACGACAATTTCCTCCTAACTTTCTAAATTTGGGGTTCACTTCTTTCTCTCTCTGTGTGTGTGAGTGAGTGAGAGAGAGAGAGAGAGAGAGATGCAGCTCATAACTTTTGCTTATTTTGTTTACTTTTGCAATAATAAAAATCTCTAACGTTATATATTTTAAACATTTTTGTTAGTTTTGTTTTGCTACTCTTTGTTGAATCAATATCTAATTAAATAATCGATTCTGCTAAATACAAATAAGTAAAAGATTAATATAATTTTATCCTTTAATCATTTCATTTATCTTTATGATATATTTATAATAGAAATGATATAATTGCATAAAAAATGAAAGAAATCACTAAAAATTAATATTTTTATATCATTTAATATGAAAAAAGTACAACTTTAATTGCAAGAGCACACATTTATGACCAATCATTCATTTTTTGCACATTCGACTGATCAATGTGAATAAAAAATCCGTCTTGCCATACTTCCCACTTACAAATATAACCATCATCTTCACAAAAGTGTCTGAGTTTTCTATTAAAAACTTCAAAAGCTTTGTTTCTCGAACCCCACCAAAAATGACAAAAATACACCGTTCTTGAAAACAAGTTCATACGGAAATGCCAATAAATCTCCTTATCCCGAGGAATTGTACCATTAATAATTTCGTCATCTTTGGAGGCACAGTGAACCAACAATGGATTGGGATCATCTTCTGGGAGATCATTTTCGATATGAACTTCGTATCTTTTGTTGAGAGATAAAGTTCTAGCCACCTCGACTAGGTTAAATGACAAGAGAAAAACAATAACAAGCGTTTTGGAGCTGATATTGATGTCCATTTTTGAGAATGGCATTTTGGTTCTTCAAATTAGCGTGAATATGGCACCTTTTTATGAAGTTAATTAGAGGAAAATTTATGTAATAAGACACCTATAATTAGAAAATAGTGAAAATTAGATTATGCATTTTATCTTATGAAAGATTTTACCTTTATTAATAAAAATTTATATGAATGATTTCATGAGAAGAAATAGGATTACCGATATCATTGTAATGAATTACTTTAATTTTACGTATACGCCTACATTAATTAAATCGCTAAGGATTTAAAAGGTTAATAAAAATTTGTTCATTTATTTATTTATTGATTGATTAAAAAAAATTATTTCTGCATGATAACATTGTTAATTCTCCTGTCATTATATCCTGGAGATTATGTGTTAAATCCAATAGTCAATCCTTTAGAGATTAGCTGAACATTCTATTAATACTTTGAATTTGTTAGAAATAGTCATTAAATGGAAAAAAGGAATGGTTTTGTTACAGAAACTATTCACTTTTTTACATTTGTTTTCTTTATATAGAAAAATGATTAAATTCAAGCAATATATCATCAAATATGTCAATACATTCAAAGATCAAATATATTAATAAATACAAGAAAAATCTCCAATGCTACTATACAATAAAATTAAACCTGTCATGCAGTAGAAGAAAATTCATATGCCACCAACGAAAATTGAACTGATAACTTTTTGGTCATGAGACCTCCATGTTACTGCTAGGACAAATTATGGCTCATCGTACTTTAGGACAAAATTGATCGTACTTGAATATGAAACATGGCTAAAATTTAGTAACTAATATACATATATATATATATTTGGAAAAATTACAATTGCCTTATGAAAAAAATTGTAGCAATATTTATAAGTTAGTAACGAAATTAATTTTGTAATAATTTTTGTTAGCGCAAAAAATTACAATTGCCTTATGATCAAGAACATTGTAGCTATATTTATAAGTTAGTAACGAAATTAATTTTGTAATAATTTTTGTTAGCGCAAACCTTTAACTACATTAGTAAAAGGTAATTACCTATTTATACACACAAAACATTAGCACAATTTGGCCAAGAAGGGGAGAAAAAAGCCTAAAACCATTACGACAAATCTTCCAAAAAAATTTAGGGTTTAGCTATTCATTCTTGTTCTTCTTTTTTAATCGATATCTAATTAAATAATCGATTATATTAGATACAAATAACTAAAAGATTAATATAATTTTATCCTTGAATAATTTCATTTATATTTCATAATATATTTATAATAGAAATGATATATAATTGCATAAAAATGAAAGAAATCACTACTCAAAAATTCTTTTTTTTTTTATGATTTAATATTGAAAAAAGTACAATTTTAATTGCCCGTACACATTCATGACCAATCATTCATTTTTTTGCACGGTTGACTCATCTGTGAAAATAAAAAATCCGTTTTCCCATATGGCCCATTTACAAATATTATGATTGTCTTCACAAATGCCTTTGAGTTTTCTATTTAGAACTTCAAAGGCTTTATTTCTTGAGCCCCACCAAAAATGACAAAAATACATCGTTCAAGAAAATACGAAAATGCCAATGAATCTCCTTGGTCCGAGGAATTGTAACATTGATAATTCATTGTCTTTGGAGGCACAGTGAATCAGTAACGGATCGGGATTACTTTCTGGGAGATTATTTTTTATATGAACTTCGTATCTTGTAGTGAAAGATAAAGTTTTAGCAACCTCAATTAAGTTAAATGACAAGAGAAAAACA
>JACFYI010002069.1:1344635-1372836 GCA_014898755.1 Handroanthus guayacan
AATCCAATTTTGTAAATATTAACAAATGAAAATATTTAATAAAACATTTTGTACGTTAATAAATGAAAATGTTTAATAAAATTTTTTATACATGTTTAGTAATTGACAATATTTTTAACTAAGATTAATCAATCTTAAATAATTAATTCATTTTTATTTGTTAAATTGAGATTTATCTACAAATAAAAATATTCAAATTCGTTTTTTCACCTCTTTTTTTTTATATATAAATTCAATTTGAAAAGTAAGTAATTATAAAAATAAATTAATTATTTCAAATTGATTAATGTTAATTAAAAATATTACAAGAATTAATCTTAATTTAAAATATTACAAGATACTAAATATGTACAAAATGTTTTATTAAATATTTTCATTTATTAATATTTAGAAAATTGAATTAAAAGGAAATAAAGGAGAAAACAAAAAAAAAAAGAAGAAAGAAAGGAAAATGTCAAAAAAGTGACACTTGTCACTTTCACACGCACCCGGTGCATAAACCCTTGGGGGATCAAGATTAAAGCTGCGAATTTGAAGAAAATTGTAGCATAATTAATGAGCAGCAGCATAGCCGAAATTGGCAATATTTTGCCCATAAAAGGCATGCTGCGGGGGAGAAGAAAAGCATCAGTGAGGCGGCAACAAGTGAAGGAAAAAAGAGTTGAAGCAGGTCCAAGGCAAGAAAAAGTTGAGAGAAAAAAATAAAGACATGAGAGGTTTTTAAAGAGTGTTTCAAATAAAGATTTTTCATTCTTTCTTAAAATAGTGCTATTATTTCATTTCATTTTCCAAGTTAAAAAACTTGATGATTTTGTAATTCAAGAGATATTCTCTTGAGGGATTTATTATGTGCCTCTTTGTTTTTTACGGAAAAAATTGTAATTCTACTAGAAAAATAGTGAAAGATTTTATCAGACTACAGTCCCGTGATTTTTTCTAGTTGGATTTTTCAGGTAAAAAATTCTTGTCTCTATTATTTCTCATTACTTGTTATATTTGAAATTCTTGGTTTGGTCCCATTTTTAAATCCAGTACAAGAGAAAAAAATATTATTTTCGTTGCGCCGGTGCCATTTATGTTTGGTACTGTCTGTCTTTCCCAACAAAAAGTTCTATTTTCCAAAGCTCACAAAAAATGACAAAAGAATGTCATTTAAAATCAAAGCTAATACGAAAATTTTAACATATTTCCGTCTTCCAAGAAAGGGTACCATTAATAATTTTGTTATCTTTGGAGGCACAACGAACCCACAATGAATGATTTTTTCTAAAAAATTATTGATGACATGAACATCGTATATTATTTGAGTAAAGCAAGAGTCTTGGTCAACTTAGCTAGGTTAAATGATAGGAGAAAAAAAGCAAAGAGGGTTTTTGAAATAATATTGATGTCTACTATGATTGTTACACTTTATTACTCATACTTTATTTTGCAAAAAGTTTTAGCTTTTTGCAACATATATAAAAACTTGAAAAGATTTATTTTTCGAACTCCACTTGAAACGACAAGTATATATATATATATATGTATATATTTAAAATCAACATTGGTAGGAAACTGCAATAAAATCTGTCTTCAAGGAAGATGATTATTAAAAACTTAGCCTTTTTAGGAGGCATAATGAAGAAATTAAGAATTAATGTGGGAGATTATGGGATCCATCATTTGATCCCGTCGTCTGAAATCTCTAGTGATTGCATGTATTAATGCAATAAATTAGTTTAATTTTATGTATAATTTTTTAAGAATAAGTCGTTGGTGACAAGAATATTTGCATGTCTAGGATTTCCTGAACTTTTAAATAAGACAGAAAATAAAAATTATATATAAAATAATTAAAGTTTATCAAGTAGAATGGAAATGTCCTGCACTCAGTTAATCAAAATTAAATATATATGGTAAAGCGCGTCTTGCTCTATGGCCCATTTACAAATATTACAATCTTTTTTCTTATAATCACTTTCACAAAGATAAGGAAAATTACTATTAAAAACTTCAAAAGTGTTGTTTTCCAAACCTCACAAAAAATGACAAAGAAATGTCCTTTAAAATCAAAGCTCATACGAAAATTTCAACGTATTCCCATCTTCCACGAAAGGGTAACATTAATAATTTTGTCATTTTTGGAGGCACAACGAACCCACAATGAATGATTTTTTCCTAAAAAATTATTGATGACATGAACATCTTATATTATTTGAGTAAAGTTAAAGTTCTGGTCAACTTAGCTGGGTTAAATGATAAGGGAAAGAAAACAAAGAAGGTTTTTTAAATAATATTGATGTCGCCACTGTCTTCTAGATGAAGTGGCACGGCCTCTTTCTTTTTACATGAGAAGTGCAAGTTCGAATCCCACCGGTAACGTGTGAGTCTTTATCTACTTTATAGTTGTATTTATCTACCGCATGATAGTTTATTGAATTTATCTTGTACGTAGTTCTTGCATTTGATCTTTGATATATATATATATATATTCATGTAATGATATTGATATAATGATTCAATGTAATCGTTTCTCCCTCAAAAAAGAAAAAAAAAAAACTAATATTGATGTCCATTTTTGAAAATGACATATAATATATATGAAATGACTGAAAATTACATTTTGATTTCAATATGACACCTTAATTATCTCAATTATGCTGCATTTAATTATCTTATAATATGATTTCATGATGTGAGGTGATAGAAGACAAGGATTAAAGGTTTTTTTCATAAGACCTACCTAATTAATATCATTGTTATAAAAGTTTATCCGAATAGAAGGATTTGGAAGGAAGTAAAATTACCAAAGACACCTTGAGATAAAATATTTTCTGAAAGATTTCATGTAGACCACCTATAATTTTACATATGAATACACCTACGTTAACTGAAACTCTAAGGATTAGTTAGCCAGAAAAAAAATAACCAAAATTTTTTAAATTTATTTATTTATTTACTTTTGACTAAAATATTTCTCCTTGATAACATTGTTAATTCTCTTGACATTTTATGTCCAAGATAATGTGTTAGATTCAATATTCTATAATGTAGAGATTAGCTAATTAGTACTTGAAAATTTAGTCAATAAAAGGAAAAATAAGAAAAATAAAAATAAATAGGGGGAAAAAAAGCACTTTCTCATCCTAATGCTGATAACACACACTGAAACTTTCTTTTGTAACAGTTCACCAACAAATTTTGTGAATATTCTGCCGAATGCCGAGATGCCCCTTTTGATACTATTTAAATAAGAGTCGATTGGAGCATCCCAGAGGAACATTAATTGTGGAATATTTTGAATCATATAGAGGTAAGTGGAATGTCTTTTCATAAAATTTGGATTGTGGAGTGGGGCAAAAAAAAAAAAAAAAAGTTTAGGGGGTGAAGTATAAAAACGGTCAATACTTTGAGTTATAAAATATTTTTTTGCCCTCATAAAAATAATGTCTCTTCCCCTCATAAAAATAATGTTAGAAAATAATGACCGCATACCAATACTTGTGTATTTTAAAATATAAATAAGCATTCTCAATAATAATATGCACATAAATCATGTAACACATTCCAACAAAACATAGAAATATAACAAAAAAACATAAAGAAAAGAAAGTTTACTTGAAATTTTAGATGCAAAAATAGAAATTAGAATGAGTCGAGACCTGTTATTCCAATAGTATCTTTAAGGTTTTATTTGTCCCTTTGCGGTGCTCGAAGGTCACTGGCAACAAACCTCCCAAGATGCAACGACTCTTCTTCGATTAAGGTGGCATCCAATAATCGGAAACGACGAAGGAGCTAACTTGAAAGTCTCTTTTTTAAATGAAACCTGAATTTGGTGTGTGTAGTGACGTGTTCAAACAACGTGAATACTACATATTTTCCTCTATCCTCCTATGGTTTGGTTCTAAACTCCTATTTATAATTGTGCAATGCAACATAATCTGACGAGACTTGTCTATTGACAAGAGATACAACTGTTGTTTTTACGCACATAAGGACATGACTAAGAGTTGGTACTCATTCGCTTTAATTTCATAATTTTTATAATCATGTCTCAACTCAAAATTTAATAATTAAATTCTATAGATTAATTTGACATGCCATATAATGCCCTTATTTATTTCTTATTAATTTTTCATTCACAGTTGAATTTTGGCTTATATATATATATATATATTTCTCGAATATCTCCTCGACGAGATAACTTTATGATATATGTCGAGGTGCCAAAATTCTATCAAATTCTTTGACGCATTTGGAGTTTCGTGGCCTAAGTATTCTGGTGGATTATTTTATATATATATATATATATATATATGGAAGGATTGAATTAGTTAGGTTGAAGAAGTCATAATTATGAGAATATTCAAATGAATTTGTCGTAGTTATAACGAATGCAGATACAGCACTTCAGAAGTCTCGCCGTGTAAACTTCCCGGAACTTGTTTATTTTAGAAAAGTTGGTAACATAAGTTGACGTACGTTTTACAATATATATACAACGAAGATTACGACTACTTAATCTATATTATGAATCTAACCGTTGATCTAGAAATCGAGAAACCGTTGATATTCTTGTTAGGGATTGAAATAGTACTATAAAATAATTGAACTTTTATGACCGAAACATTAAAAGTCATGATGAAACTAGCTATCAATGACTGGAAATTAATAGTTGTAATAGAAATGATATCCAATGATATGAAATTAACAGGTATCAACATAACTTGATGTTGTCTGCACGAGATGGAAATAACCATCATAGCTATATGCCCTGGTAGATTTTTTACAATCATCGTTAAGATTATGCATCATTGTAGTATTCACGATATAACAGATAACTTTCCATCACTTCTATTTTGTAATGATGTCACCTTTCAACCATAGTAAATTTCTTGTAATAAAGTTGGAGATATTATTTGAATGAAAAAAGGTAGAAATATTATTTTTGGAGGTAACAAAGCCAAAGATAATTCTGGTGGCCAAATAGTATGGATGAAATCGAATTTACTTATGATAATAGTTCATATATATATATATATATCAGTGAATTTTCAGTTTATTTTATATTTTTGACACGTTTCCAATGATAGATTTATATTTTAATTATGACTCAATTCAACGTTTCACATTATTGATAGATGTAATAATGTTCCAAAATACCCTTTGACTCGTGACTTTAACGTTGTCTTATTTTTCTATTTTGATTTATTATTTCTTTATTTAAATATAGGGAGCTTAAATTAGCTGGGGTTATCAAGTCACATCGGAGCAGCACTTTCCAAGTTGTGATTTCAAAGAAACCCAGCCCGTGAAGAATCCCTTTGAAAATGTGCATTCAATCTGGAAAATAATAGTAAATTGCTATTCCATCTATTATTGTTTTCTTTTGAAGAAAAGATCACGCGGTTTTACTCGAGGGTGATGTCTACTTTTCTATATTTTTTTCATAAATATATATTAAAAAAATTGTCTAACTGAAATTTATTTGTCTCTTGCTTTTATGGATGGTGAATATAATAATTTCGGGATGCAAATTGTAGAGGAATTAATTTACATATATAAATTTTGATAATGTGTAATGCAATATGAATTTCGATTCAAGGACCAAGTAGTAACTGGGCATAGGACTTTTACTCGAAATTTGACCAAGGATCAAGTGGTAATCGGATGTACATAGATCTATGACTTAGGAACTTGATCATTTGCAACTAGTGAACGCGCTTTCTACAATTTCGGGACAAGTGCTTCCTCGGCAAAATGTGTAATCAATTCTTAAGTACTGATTGGGTGTGTGTGAAGCTAAGGTTCTGGAATTAAATCGATTGTTTTTTAGGGGCCTATTCTATTTATTTGCTACGTCCAAGTCCAATCAACCTATCAAAGTAATAATTATCTTCCAATTATTATTATGAATTGTAATTACTAGTATAATTTATTTTATGCCCTTGAGAGACATGGTAGGTATATCAATTTCCATATTTGTTATCAAACATGAAAAAAAAACAAAAAAAAAAAAAACCAATTTTGTGACTTTATCATTATTATTTAAAAAAAAAAAAAAACCTCATTCAGGCTATTAATTCAATTTTCTGCCGACAAAATTGAAGATATCATAACTCGTAAAGCATATGAAAAAGTACATCACTCATTAAGCATATAAATTCAGACGATGTTCAAATATCTATTATCAACCAAAATATCTATCTTCATAATTTCATCATCATCAAAAAATGCTTCATAATCATTAGCTCTTTCGAAGACAAGATGTTTTTACATTCAGACATGGCACACACTACCAACAATGTTCAAGAAACTGGACCAGTGATCGAATCGGTAACCTTAATGGTTATTGGTTCAACCGGTTTAACAACTGGTTCAATCGGTATGACGTCATAAATATGTATATTTTTATATAAAATTTTATATCTATATTAAAAAAAATGCAAAAAAAAAATAATATATATGTAAAAATGATAAAAAATAAAAAATGACTACTATTTATAAAATTTTCTCCAAGTCTACTCCATAATAATATCTATACATCAATTAATATAATCAATTTAAAATATCAAATCATAAAGTAGATCTTACAAAAACAAATATTCTTAAGTATTTAGTACAAGACCAACAAATATCATCTCAAATAACATAAAAGTTTTAAGTATTTTTTTTTTTTATGAAAGTTTTAAGTATTAATCCAGCCAAATACTACAATTATTTATTTATTTATTTATTTTTTAGGAGAAGACCAATACCACAATTAATAACCCAACAAGTTGACTCATAAAGTCCATATCCCTACCCAACCAATCCGCTCCTTGTCTTCTTCTTCATCCTTCTACTCAAATCAGTACCTCTTTTCACAAAAATGCCTCGGTCATCGGATTAAGAAATTTCTCGCCGGAAAACCAATCTCTGGCAAGAAATCCACGGAAAACAAAAATTCTCTCTCTCTCTTTTCACTGCAATTCTGCTCATTGCCGAGATCGGAGCAATCACCGGAGCAAACTTAAACAAACAAACCTCCGGCGACATTTATACTGTTAAATTCTTCCCAGCTCATATCCTCATTTATTTTCGGCAGGCTTTGGGCTGGATTTACTTTTTCAAGTTTTTTCTTTTGTTTTTTTTTTTTTTTGAAACCGGTCAGTGCACCGGTTCAACCAACCGGTTGAACCAGTTATACACCGGTTTTTACTGGTTGAGTTCGGTTTTTTATACCACCGGTTTCTATTACTTAACCGGACCGGAACCATGGCCGTTTCCCGGTCGGACCGGTCGAACAGACCGGTCCGGTCCGGTCCGGTTTCTTGATCATTGACTACCAAAAAAAAAAAAAAGGAAAAGAAATAGCAAAGTGACAAAAAAAAATTGAGTGGCAATATGAAAGTTGTCTAATTTTATATAAATAGTGACAAAAAGTCATATTTATCACAAAAAAATATCTAACTTAATAGTGACAATAATACATTAATATTGTCATGATTGACAATTGGTGAGAAATGTATAGTGATTATCTAGTAATAATAAAAATCTTGTTACAAAATTATAATAATAATTTTTATTGTCATTAGATTATTACTCTGTACGTGTTACTACTTATCTATAGTGACAATCTAAAATACCATATTTTGTCAATAATAAGTTATATAGTGACAACATAAAAAATATTATTACCAAACTCATATAATTAGTGACAAAATAAAAGTTATCATCACTTAATACCCATTACTAGTAATGATTTTTATAGTGTCAGACCCTTTTTTGTCACTGTTATTATTTTTTGTTCTTTTTTTAGGCAGTTACACAAAATTTATGTCTATTAATTACCATAGTCAACTTTGTACAGAAATAAATGTCATTATCAAGACATTGACATCGCGCAACTTTCCCTTGAAATAGATATGTAGTTTCAAGGAAAGCCCCACCAATTCTAAATAATAGAAGTAGTCAAAGACGGAATAATATCTCCTATTCTATGTCTTTAAATACATGCCATATGTATTATATTTATTACTAAATATTTTTATAAGGAAATATTTAATACACATAATATGTATTTAAAGCATGGAATAAGAGATGAAATACCATTTTGAAATTGAGAATCTCGTCCCGTCAAAGGCAGTAAAGAAACTTCTAATAGAGGAAATTATGGCGGAAATTTTCCTCAGTTGATTCTTTGAGAATTTGGCTTCTTTTTTTTTTTTTTGGTTTTTTTTGGATAAGAAAAAAGAATTTGACCATATAATATCTGAATCTTCCGTTCTTGAATCATCACACTTATATGACCAAGTCGCATTTCAAGTGCCCCCACTTGCGTGTGTATATATATCTCTATATATGTAATGCCACTGATACACAAATTTCCCAAGAACCAAGTTTTAATTCCGAATAAAAATATGAAATTCTTGGTACTTTGTGTGCTTGCTTATTGTGTAATTTTTTCAATAGTTGAGGCCAAAGTACGACACTACAAATGGGAGGTGAAATACGAGTTGAAGTCACCGGATTGTTACAAGAAACTAGCGATTACTATAAACGGAAGAACTCCGGGGCCGAGCATCGTTGCTCAGCAGGGAGACACCATTGTTGTGGAGCTTAAGAACAGCTTATTGACTGAGAATGTCGCAATTCATTGGCATGGGATAAGACAGGTTTTTGTTTGATGATTTTTCCCCCCTTTTTCGTCGGTTAATATTCTTTGTGTCTGTTTTTGACGTAAACTATGTTTACTTGATGAGATTTTATTGTTTGTGACCTGAGGTTGTCCAATAGGTCCGTTAATAAGCTGTTCTTAAGCTCCACGACAATGGTGCCTCCCTAGCAACTTTCTTGACGTTAGTTTGGCTAATTTCTGCAGATTGGTACACCATGGATGGATGGAACAGAAGGAGTAACCCAATGCCCAATTCTACCTGGTGACACTTTTGTATACAAATTTGTAGTTGATAGAGTAAGTTTTGTCTACCTACTGACAACCTTAATTCCCTGTTTGGTTCAAGAATTAAGTCTAACTGAAGTGATTAATCATATATATTTCTTGATACTTTCTATTGCAGCCTGGGACTTATTTGTATCACGCACATTATGGCATGCAAAGAGAAGCTGGTTTGTATGGCTCGATTCGAGTGTCGCTTCCTGATGGAGAATCTGAACCATTCGCTTATGATTATGACAGGAGTATAATTCTTACAGATTGGTATCACAAGAGTACTTATGAACAAGCTGTTGGTTTGTCTTCCATTCCCTTTGTTTGGGTTGGAGAGCCTCAGGTACTTGGAAATTTTTACATCTTTCTTAATATATAAACCTTTCTTGTTTGGAATTTTAAGTCACTAATTTTTTCCCCCTCCTTGCATTTTTCAGTCAATCTTGATTCAAGGAAGAGGAAAATTTGATTGCCGCAAACCAGGAATTATACCAGAGATGTGCAATGCAACTAGCCCAGATTGCTCACCTTATACAATTACAGTTGTACCAGGAAAAACATATCGTCTTAGGATTGGAAGTCTTACAGCCCTATCAGCATTAAGCTTCGAAATCGAAGGCCATAATATGACAGTAGTCGAAGCGGATGGTCACTACGTCGAGCCATTTGTCGTAAAAAATCTCTTCATTTACTCCGGAGAAACTTACTCAGTCCTCATCAAAACTGATCAAAGCTCAACAAGAAATTATTGGATTACTGCAAAAATAGTTGGCCGAAATAACACGACTCCAAGTGGTTTGGCTGTCTTAAACTACTACCCGAATCACCCTAAAAGAATTCCTCCAACAACGCCCCCTGTCGGCCCCAGTTGGGACGACCTTGCCCCACGATTATCCCAAAGTTCAGCCATTAAGTCCCATCGCAACTTCATCCACCCTCCTCCTCAGACATCGGATCGTGTCATTGTCATGCTCAATACACAAAATAATATCAGTGGCTATCGTCGTTGGTCTGTCAACAATGTCTCGTTCAACCTCCCCCACACACCTTATTTGATCGCGTACAAGCATAACTTGTTACACACTTTTGATCAAAGACCTCCCCCCGATGACTATGCCTCAAACTACGACATTTTTAATGTCTCGAAGAATGCAAATGCGACTTCTAGTAATGCTGCGTATAGATTGCAGTTCAACACAACAGTGGATATTATTTTGCAGAATGCGAATACTATGATTGAAAACAATAGTGAAACGCACCCGTGGCATCTACATGGGCACGATTTTTGGGTCTTGGGTTACGGGCGGGGCAAGTTTGACAAGGTTAATGACCCAAAGAAGTATAATTTGGTGGATCCAATTATGAAGAATACAGTAGTTGTTCACCCGTTTGGATGGACCGCTTTGAGATTCCGGGCGGATAATCCGGGTGTATGGGCTTTCCATTGTCATATAGAGTCCCATTTCTACATGGGTATGGGGGTGGTTTTTGAAGAAGGGGTTGATAGAGTGGGAAAATTGCCTAGCTTTATTATGGGTTGTGGTGACGCCAAAGGCTACCATAGGCCATAAATTTAGTTAGGTTTTTGGAGTAGTATTAATTATTTTTGTCAATATAATTCTTTGGTAATTGTTGTTATGTAAAAATTGTCTTTTAGATATTTATAAGTTAAATCCCATTTGTATTGAAGATATCTAAAATATGTTAACGTGCTTAAATCTTGAATAAATATGAATAATTATAGGTGTGCATCACAATGATTAAACATTTTTGTCTATCATACAGCTTGAATTTGTCACAAAAATCAATAAGCTATCATGCACATTAAGAATTAGATAGAATGTCATCAAATCAATATACGTAATAGAGATACAAGTAATCTACAGTAATTTATTAGAAAATCTCGATATATTAACATTAATGTGTCACTTTATTTTTTGATTATATTATTATCTCAAAAGATGAATTATTATTGATATTTTTTTTTTGATAAATGAATTATTATTAATATTGAAAATGGATTTTGGGCCTAACTCATCTAAAATGTTAACTTAAGATGAGAGAATTGTCCAAAATCATATAAAGAAATCATCATCCGTATACTTTACAGATGCCGAAGTGCGATTTTAACTGTTGACTTTATAGGTTGCCAACCCTATCCCCGTTGGGTGAAATACACAAATTATAATTGTGAGCTATAAGTCAAATTTATAAAAGAAAGTGTGTGATGTACATAAATTAGGTAGAGGCCTTATTCAAGACTGTATACTTTTCCTACTACATCATTGATTAGGATTGGCTAATATTATTGCAACATAAAAATAATACTTACTTAATATTTGGAATGGCTAAAATGGAATATCTAAATGTAATAATTTTAGGTAGAAAAATATCTTACTACTAGATTTAGTCATCAATAATCTTCATAAAAGCCGTATTCTTTTACCACCCAAATTATAGGTCAAAAACGATGTCTAAGAAACAATCTCAAGCACACGGTTTCAATGGAAGAATGAATTCCATTTTTTATTTGCAAATTATTAAAAATTAAATTATTAATTTAATTTAAATTTTAACTAAAGTATATTTGAATGATTTATCTTTTTTCACCATTTCACATCAAAAAGAAAAAAAAAAACACATATGTGAACACAGAAGAGGGGAAAAAGATAAAAGAAAAATTTTATCTCATTATCTATTGCAATTAAAATAGGGCTCATCTCCATGTCACATTGACCTAACCCATGGTCAAAACAGTGGATTTTTTATAACATGTGTCACAAGTAAAAACATAATTACTTTCTCTTTTATGACCTATAGAATCAGCAACTTTGGATTTGCAAAACTACCTTATTTATTGCTCAACAACTCGTGTCAAGGTCATGTTTGGCACAAATTATTTAAGTTCCTTATAGCTTATATGATTTCAAAGTTTTTGCTTCACCCCATTTTGGTAATTTACACAATATTGGAACCTCACTCTCTCTCAAATGGATTCTATTAAATAATAAGGATAATTACCTTAATACTCAATATTGAAGTTTGACCTAAATATAAAACATGGATTCCCGTGGAATGAAAATTTACAATAATACACTTGTGGTAACTGTAACTGACAAAAAACTTAACAAATTTTGTATAATATTACAAATAGACCTCTTGACCAAGAATCTATTAGTAATGTTTCAGCAAATTTGTTAGATTTTTAGGGACTGTAATCGGAATATTCTGCAAGCTCCGTTAAATTTTTCGTTAGTTGAACTAACGGCTGAATGTATTATTATGATATCCTAAACTACATGAGATATTTTTATAATTAGGTCAAAATCTCGTAAGATGTTCAATTAATTATCCCAAAATAATATTGGGTAGCTTATTGCATGCCACTATGCTCTTTATGCAATAATCTGACCTCTGCCAAACATGGCATTAGCAGCGATTGCACTTTCTCTCGCTGCTTATGGGATTCAGATTCTTAATAAGCCAGTAATTAATGAGAGAGCTCCAAGGTGTGAGTCAGAAAAAAATTTTCACATTTAACCCATTAAATTTTCACACCCTATAAAAAGGCCCTTTTGGTTTTGCCCTTATTCATAATATATACTCAATTGAAATATTTACTCATAAACAAGAAAGTTATCTCCTTTTCATTCCTGAAAAGAAGGGGAAAAAAATGGGTCGAAAAATTGATATGAAAAAAATTGAAGATGTAACAAAATGTCAAGTAACGTTCTCAAAACGCCGTAGCAGTTTGATTAAAAAAGCTAATGAAGTTGCAGTTTGTTGCGATGTCGATGTTGCTTTTGTTGCATTTTCGCCTTCTGGTCGTGTTAGTAAATTCTGCAACCAAAGAAGGTTAGTTTTTTAATTTGTTGTTTCTTGATAAATAATTTATTTTTTATTTGACTAATGTTATGAGATTATTTATTTATTTGAATGGATTTTTCACAGGATTGAAGATGTGCTTAATCGTTATGTCAATCTACCCGTTGATAAGAGATTGAAGTAAATATAAATAATCTTCATTTTAATTTTTTCAAGAATTTTGGGATTTATTTTTTGTACTCACATTTACCCCTTTGTTTATGATTTTCTTGGCGACAAACAGCCATATAAGTAATGTTCAGGTACTTTTTTCCCTTTTTTTTAAACCTTTGCAAGATTTATGTATGATGGAAATTTTAAGGGAAAAAATGTATTTTAATAATAGAAAAATAATCAACTTAATTTAAGTTGATAATCTGGATGAAGGAAAAAATGGAGAAGTTGCGGCAGCTTAATCACATTAAGGGCGATGCCAGCAAGCTGCAGTACCTTGATAAGCAGTAAGTTTATGCCCTAAACTCCTCTCTCTCTCTCTCTCTCTCTCTCTCTCTCTCTCTCTCTCTCTCTCTCTCTCTCTCTCTCTCTCTCTCTCTCTCTCTCTCTCTCTCTCTCTGTTCCTGCAAATATCATATTATATTTATGATGGATTTAATTAAAATCAAAATATTGAAAACTTTTAGATTTTTGTTTTTTTTGGTGTTATTATCATCATTCATCAATCATTAATGTTGTTATCTCACACCAATAGGTCATGATATTACTCCCTTTTATTTTTAAAATTATTATATCTTTTACCAAATATCAAGATTCGACAAATTTCACAAAGCAGGATTAAAAAAAAATCATTTTTAAATCTCAAAATGCTCATTTTGTCACTTATAGTTATAGTAATTGTCATGTTATAATTGGACCTTCACTTTTATTGAATCGTTACAATTAATTTTCCATACATATAAAGTTGTCACACAATATATCGTTATCGTTACATTAAATTTGTCGTGATTGGACTTTTTTTTTTTGTCATTTAATATATATTGCTATATTTTTTTCTTTAAATAAATAGTACTAACTAAAATAATTTAATCGTGACGCATTTCAAAATCAACCATCTTGTTCGGCCCTTGACTCGCATTCATATCAGAATTGAGGTACAAATATTTTCCCCATAATTCATTTTTTTCCTTTTAAATTATAATTTAATAGAACTTATGTATGTTAATTTTGGTTGCTGTTTGATTAGAATCTTGAGCTTCAAATAAAAAAGAGTAGCCTAGAGTTGCAAATCTTAGAAACTGATCTCAGGTAAATTAAATTTTTATGTAATAATTAAACCAGTAATTAAGTTTATAAATTACTTTTTTGAAGTTAACTAATTTTTTTTTTCCTCAATAGGGATTATGAACTCGATCCAGAACAAGAGCCTTCTTTACATCAATTATCGTGGTGTGAAAGAAACTTGAACCATTCTCTTGAAAGGGTTATTTCAAAAAAGGTTATTCCTATATGCCTTTATCTAATCTTTGAATCGGACAACTTTTAGAGACGAAGTCAGAAAAAATTATCAGCATCTACGGACATAAATATAAATGTGAAAAAGCTACATGTGAGGCATAAATATATGTTTAACTTTTTTGACAAGAGAGTTTGCTCAATTTTTATTTATTTATTTCTTTTTTCATAATAGGAATTATCAAAAGTGGCATTATATAATATTATAATTTTATTAGGAACTTTATTGTAAATATTACTACATAGAAAGGATATACTTGAAATTTCAGTGGGAGGCAGTTTACCTGCTACGCCCCATTGTGCCTTCGTCCCTGGCAATGTCTGTGCTCTTTTATCATATTGTCACTATTATTAATTAATAATTTTTCATTATCTAGAACACATTGAGCGGTACATTGCATGCACAACCAAACTTTGAGGTAAATAATATACTATTTATTTGAGATTTTCATTGAGTATTCATTCAATTTTTATTTTATAACATTCTTAGGGTTTCAATCAGGTGGATCAAATGGAGTTGGAGGTCCCATTTTCATCTAACCCAGATGAAAATGAACAAGTATCAAGTACTACAGAAAACCCTTCTACTGGCCAAATTTTGATGCAACTTGAACCTTGGATAAGTCCATATAGGTAATTAAATTTATTTTATTGTTCATAATTTCATATTTTTAGGAAATTTCCCATTTAATTCTTTTCCCTATAGTCGCATCATGTATTAATTTCAAAAAGGAAAACATTAAACAAAATCTTTTTTGGCACTTCAAAAGATATACTTTTGCGTTTTAATCTTTGCATCTTTAGCCTTTCCTTCTCATCATCCTCTATAAATCCCTTAATTCAACATAATATTAATATTTAGGGCCTGTTTGGATGGTGACTGTGATTTTTTGACTTTGGACCAAGTTATGTAATTAAGTTTCAAGTTATATACAGAAAGAAGTTTGGATGATGATATTTCTAAATTATAGAAACTGATTTATTTAAATCATGACTACATAAAACTTTTATGATGAACTGGTTTTCTGGATTTTTAGTAGTTTTCATAACTTCAAGACAATAGTCATATCGAAGAATTTTCTGAAAAATTTTGATTGTGATTCTCAAAATTGCATGATCACCCTTAGAAGTCAATCAAACAGACCTTTACCTTTTCTTACAATGACCGATCCATGATTCACTGAGATCTAAAAGAACTTAGACATTGATTTATGCTGCTCTTTCGTACAGTGCTAGGGTTCGCGAGGACATGTTTCAAGATTTACTCACAAAATACACAACAAATGAGAATCCAGGATCTTCAAATATACCTGATTTTTCAATACCATGCAGCTTTCCAGTTCTAGATTCTCAGACAGGAATTATGTTAACATCGGATACTCAAATCCCAACACCAGTTATTCCAATAGAGGTAATGTTTGATTACTACAATTCAAAATCATAAGTAGACAAAAAATTGTATAACAATATTGCCATTGATATTATATATTAAGTGAGAATCACTATTATTTACCACTAATAATATGTTTTAGGCGATAATAATTTTTGTATTATCACTTTATATAACTCAATAGTGATGAACAATAGTATTTTAAATTGTCACTATACATAATAATTAGTAACACATGTATAGTAGTAATTTAATGATAATAGAAATTATCACTATAATCTGATGACTAGGTTTAATATCCATCATCACTTAACAGTCATTATAATTATATTACTAATATCAACAGTGATAATTTAAAGTACTACTTTTAATTATTATTAAATTTATTAAAGTCAGTTTTTCTTACAAAATTTAATTTTTTTGTCATTTTTTATTTGATATAAATCACAATGTTCACTTTGTTACTCATATTTAATTTTGTCACCCATGTTATATTTCTTTTGGTGAATCTTAATAGTTTTTTTTGCCCCCATATTAATTCCTTAATGAATTAATAATGTTCTAATTTCTCAATTACATGCAGCAATCCTTGGTGGATCAAACCTTAGTCAATTTCCACGACCAAAATAATGTTGCTGCGTGGAATAATATTTCTTTGGTATGTATAATTTTGGTTAAAACTTATATGTAATTATGATACTTGTTGAAGATATGATATCTAATTAAAAGTTTTTGTAGGTAAATCCCTCTGACGCAATATTTCACATGTCTACCCAAAGTTTATGTAACATCCAAGGTCCAAGGTAAACTTGATTATTTGGGCAAGTTGTTTAAAAAGATTTTATAATTTATATACTTAAAAGTTTATGAAAATGTCATAAAGTGTTTGATAATTTTTTTTTTTTTAAAAAAAAAGATATCGTAATCTCTCAAAATAAGATATTAGAATTTTATACTTTCCCTTTTGGTACAAGGATTTAATATTTTATTTAAAAAAAAGAAAAAAGAGAGGAAAGGTTCTTACTTATTTTCAAAATCTTAACAAATTAACTCTTTTATTTTAAATCATATAATTACAAAATTGTCATTATTGATATCTTATAAATTTTAAAAATTCTTTTCTGAAACACTATAGAAATATGTTTTTAAAATAAGATTTAATATTTTATAAACTTAAAAAAACAATATATAAGAGTTTACAATGTCCTTCAAGTAAATTTCACTCGATACCTTGTAGAATGTATTCACCAAATGCTCTTAATCATATTCTCACCATTCTACTAACATGTGATTTTAGTTAATTATACTTTTATTCTTTTGCTTCTTACTTTTTAATCTTTAATTTTTCTTTTTCCCCTGTAGATTCACATCTGTCACAACAATCACAACTAAAGATGACAGCATCAGGATGTTGCAATCCCTTTATAATGAAATGGGAATTGGCTTCCAATCCTCGAATTCAAACTTAACCCAATTCAACAACATGGAGGGACAAGATCAACTTGGCCAAGTAGTACTTAACATCGATAACAATAATAGCTTCAACAATGGAAACCCTACAATTGGAGGAGATGAAGATTCTTGCAGAATCAACTCAAATGAAATACATGAAAATGGCCAAACCACAATATATGATAATCTTCTCCCACAGGTAAAATAAAATTATTGCAATTTTAATTTAGTTTTAATTTGATTGTCTGGGCAATTTAATTTTTATTTCACAATAATAATTTGACTCTTTTTTTTTTTTTTAATTTGTGATGAATTTATATAGGGGAATCTTGGAGACAACACACTTTGGGCATCTAAGATGCAAAAGAGTACTAGCTTATGGGAGTGGGAGGATTTGCTTCTTGATGACAATTTTAACTTAGAAGATAATACAATTTAAGGAATTAAAGGGCTTAAATACAGACTGCTCGAGTTCTACTTTGAAGATATTTTTTAATAAGTGAAGGCTATTCAGATATTACAATTTTATATAGGGTGACGATATGATATATATCATATTGTAACAGAGGATCGATGTACTTTTCATTTCTATACATTCGAAGAATTATACAATATCAAATATGTTTCTTCTTCTTTTTTTTTTTTTTTTTCGTTTTCAGCTATTTTTAGTATAAAGTCTTTATTGTGACAAGTAAAATAAAATGAAAAAAGAGCTTTAGGGGGAAGAAATTATTGAAAGACTTCTTCATTTATGTTGCCACTTTGATATCCTTCTGCACTTTGAGCATTCTCGTTTCCACTTGTTTGGGACAAGGAATCAAAAATCATTGCCGATGAACGTTCCCTAAAATTATTAAGAAAATAATATTTAGATATATTAATATTGGCATAAATATAATTAAAATTAGTTAACTTTTGGCTTGGTAAGATTGGAAAACAGGGTATATTCAATAAATAAGGTCTGGGAAAAGCTTTTTCTATTAGGATATTTATATATGGGATAATTACCTGAACACCTTCGAGGTCTAGTATAATAATCAAAATACCATGAAACTTAGGTAATTATCATTATACCTTTTACTTTCGATTCAGGGAAAACTTAAATTGTGTAACATTACAATTAGACCCCTTGAATAGGGGGCCTACTTGTAATAGCTGAGTCAACATATTAGATTTTTAGGAGATGTAATTGTAATATTACACAAGATCTACTAAATTTTCACACCAACGGAACATATGTAGTGATATTATATCCAAATCTCAAGAGATGTCTAGGAAATTATCCATAAAAAGTTTTACCATTGAAGGGGGAAAAAAACTATGCAAAAACTATCATTTCATAAATTTTTAAATGTGACATACCTCATATTGAGTGAGGATGCATCAGATCCAATTGTCAAATGATCCCCATTGCCTAACTCAATTCCATGGTCACCTTCGTTCCCTACTACTTGTGCCTCGGTGATATATTGGACCACTGTATTTATTTGCTTTCATAAACAAATGGGAAAAAAAAGAATTAATTATATTGTTTTTAAAATCATATCAACGCATTATTGATGTAGAGTACGAAAGAGTCCAGCCAGTGCACGAGCCTCAACAAATCAAGCTCAAACTAGCTTAACTAAAGTTTAATCTATCAAATTCGAGTTGAGCTCAAATTTTACCTCGAACCCTCTATTCATTTATAGGCTTTTGTGTCTATATATAATTTTAATAATCTTATACTACTAACATATGGATATACATATTCAATGCTTATCTAAAAATTCGAGTTGATCAAGCACAGCCCAGATGGGTCAAGCCTAGTTTGACCTCAAAAGATGAAGCTCTTCTTGTTCAAGCTCAAATTTAATGAATCCAAACTCAAGTCTGAGAATTTTCCAAGTTCCTCGACTCTAGTTCTCGATTGTATCTCTATCATGAATGCATTTTTGGCAATTGCTATACCTGTATTGTGTCCTGATAACTTGATTGTTGCCCAGCCTTGCTCAGTAAAATTCTCTGTAGTAACATTAAGATTATGTTTAGACTATGGTATTTAATGAGGAAAAATCAAATAAAAAACAAAATGCCTAATAAATAAAGGATGAAATTCATCAATTAATATTAGAAAATAATTTCTTTTTTCACTTTCTCTCACAAAAATTCTTTTTTTTTCCCCTACCTTTCTTTGTGTAACACGGCGCAATGCTTCCATAAGTCGAACTTCGCATGCTTCAAATTCTTCCAATGAAGTAAACTTCTCTGATTCTGGTTCAAACACCCTTTGATCAAAAAGGGGGAAAAATGTCTTAATTAATTTAAAAAGAAAAAATTATATGTCATTATTACTATATATAATTGGCTTTATTTTTGCTCTAACTATGATTAGTCTTATTGTTATTTGTATTATGAAAGAAGTACCTAAGTTGTTCTTCATCTGTCTCAAGTTGATGTTGCAAATCAATAATCTGTTTCTGAATTTCCTGAATCCGAAAAAAGAAAAAGAAATATACTTTATTTTAATAATTTGGGACTTTGTAAATGAATTTCAATTTGGAGAATTGTAGGAGAATTATTTTGTTACCTCAATGTCCGAGCCAGGAGTTGCAGGGCTGATCCAAACATTAATAATCCAAGTGAAAAAAAAATTAAAAAAAAACTACCGATAAAAGGGAAATAACGAGAAGAGAATGATAGGAAAAAATAAAAAATAACATAAAATACCTTTCCATTGCAAGATCCTTTTCAGTTTTGATTTTCGCTATAGTGCTGATTATTTGCTGCACCAACATTAATAAAAACGAATATAAATCTATCACACACACACACACACATATATATGATTACTTATTCCAAATTAATTAACTTACCTCTTTATTCGGAATAACCCTGCATTTGACGTGGTGTTAGTACGTTTTGGTAAGAGAAAAATTAACACCAAATAAAATGTGTAAAATTACATTTTACCCCATGTGAAGAACATAATCGGCAAAAAATTCTCTATGAAAAGATAATAAACGCCAAAATTTCTTGTATTTCCAGAATGAACGGAGAGGATTAAAATGCACCTATTCTGTTTTTACAGGAAATTTTCTACCCATTTTGTCTTTTACAAACGGGTAAAATGCAATTTACCCCAAATAAAATTCAATGAAAATGAAGAAGAGTTACCCTCCTCTATCACGATCTGGGAGATTAATATAGCGACAAAACACATCTTCGACTCTATAAACATCATACATCAAAAGTAAAAATCTCGTGTAATATATAAATAACACAATCTAAATATTCGTAAAAATAAAAAATAAAAAAAAAGAGAGAGAATCATATAATTTTGATTACCTTTTTCTACCAGAAAAATGGCTAAGACGACCAGAATTAGAGAACATAATTAAAGCCAAATCGATATCACACAAAACTGCAATTTCATAAGCTTTCTTTATGAGACCATATCTACGTTTGGAGAAGGTAACTTGCCGATTTGTGGTGTTTTCTATTTTCTTGATTGGAAGTTTACTTCTTCCCATATTTATTTGGTTCCAAAAATAAAGAAATAGATCAAAGGATTAAATAAAGAAAAGGTTAAATATAGAAGTTTTGATCCAAGAATGGAAAAGGGTTTTGAGAAAATGGATTGAGATTGGCAAAGGGGATAAGAAGCTGTAAAAATAGTAGATATATATAACGGTAAGGGGGAAAAAAAATTAGAAAAATTTGGTATGAATAAGAGGTCAAGATTGGGCAAGTTTGTTGGTGGTAACTAATTATCACAAGAGTAGAAAAGTAGGTAAAATTAGTTTGATCATGGGACGATATATGCTCCAATCTTGCCATGCAAACCCTCATTGATTTGACCACATAATCCATATATACATATATTTATATATTAAAAGTGCATAATTATATATATATATATTGTAAGATGCATTTCATTACATCAATCATTATATTTATGAATCATTATATCATAAATCAATATCAGGCATAAGAACTAATTAAAAAAACAAACTCGCTATTCAATAGAAAACAGCCTATTATTCAGTAGAAGAACAAATTCGAACCTCTAACCCTTAAAAAGACAATTAATATATTTTTTAGTACTTAAAAAGACAATTACTAAGAAGAAGAAGAAGCTAATTCACCTCCTTCAAGAATATGCCATTTTATACACGCAAGGATCGTATGCATAATTGCTAATTATATTAAAATAAATAAATAAAATAATAAACCATACAAATTTCATACATCTTCATAAAATTATCCAACCAATGGGCCCCTACTTGCCTTTTCACTTCAAAAATACCCATTATCCCCGAAATTCCACCCAGCCCACAAGCTGCAGATAGCACAAATTCAGTTACAAGCAAGCTAACCAAGAACCGAAAATGGCGGCAGCTTCTCAGTTAACCATTTTGGCCCCAAAGCCTCGCGCCCTTCACACTGTCAAAGCCACTGCTTCATGTTCATGTTCTAGCGTTAATCCTTCACCCGCCGCCGGCAACTTCAAGAAGCAAATAATGGGAGTCGCCGCCGGGCTATTGGCCGCTTCCGCTGTGGCTGCCGCCACTCCGTTGTCGGCGGACGCTACCCGGATTGAGTACTACGCCACAGTCTCTGAGCCGTCATGTGAGCTCAATTTTGTGCGGTCTGGCCTTGGCTACTGTGATGTGGTTGTTGGGTCTGGAGAGGAGGTTCCTTTTGCCCAGCTTATTAATGTGAGTTTCATAGGCACAAAATATCATTCTAAGTTGTTACATCTTCATTTTGTATTTGTTTCTTGATTGCAAGTTGATTTTGGTATGGATTATGCAAGAGGATATGCATTATGAAATGTTATTGAATAGATTATGAAAATTTTGAGTTGCAAATTTGATCTCCATTTCTTGAGTGCAAGTTGATTTTGATGTGGATTATGCAAAAGAATATGCGTTATAAGGTGTCATTAAATAGATTATGAATTGGATGTACATTTCTCGATTGCAAATTGATTTTGATATGGATAATGCAAAAGGATATGCATTATGAAGTGTTGAATCGTTCATGAAAATTTTTTGAGTTACAAGTTGATACTTGATTAGTTTTGTCGGCCTAATCTAACAACCATGTTGGCTATGAAGAGTGGTTTGATTACATTTTTGTGTTTCAAGCATGATTTAGGAGGCGCATCTATATTGACACGAGATTCTTGATTTTACTTCTCGTAGAACATAGTACATTACTACTCCAAGAGAAAATATACGTAGTGGCAATATAGTGAGTGACAATATGAAAATGATTAGTATAATAGATTGTGTTTTATCATTGTAACGAATTTACAAACTTGAAAGTGACAAAAATTATGTTTTGTTACTCTTGACAATCCAAAGACGACATTTTTTTGTCGTGTAGAAAAATCAAGTGAGGTAGAATGGCGAGGAGATGACTCAATATTACATAAGCACCAAATTTTCTTACATTGTATTATGCTAATGTAGGTACACTACACTGCAAGGTTTGCTGATGGGATAGTTTTCGACAGTACTTATAAACGAGCCAGACCCCTTACTATGCGTCTTGGTGTTGGGAAGGTAATTTACTCTTTCTCACACTTGCATTATTTACATATACTGTACGTGCTGCAGCAAGATAATATACGCAAGAGAAGTTCAACTACATGCAAGGGAGTCCTATTTTGGGCTAATGGCACTCGATGCTGATATGTGATGTCACTTTTTATCTATCTATATCATGTCTTTCATTTTCGTCTAGAATGTGTAACACATAAGACTACAGGTTGATCTTGTCTGTGTGTTCATCTGAGCCATTTGTGTATTCTCTGTTCAGGTCATTAAAGGATTGGATCAGGGCATCTTGGGTGGTGGAGGTGTACCGCCAATGCAAGTTGGTAAGATACGAATTATCAACGTGTTTTTGTATCAACTTCTTTGACAATTGCGCCTATTGGGTTTTATGTAGTTCTTGCAAATTCATTCCGACATTTTACTCAGGTGGAAAGAGGAAGCTTCACATCCCTCCAAAATTGGCATACGGACCTGAACCAGCTGGCTGTTTTTCTGGTGAAAATCATATTCATCCAACATTCTTGATAGTCATTTTCATTTTAGCTCCTGGCACACCGTATCTGTGCTCTTGTTCCATAATGTTTTCGTTGTTAATAATTTAATTTTCTTTTCTTCATCACATGTCAAAACGATATATTTTCTCAAAGAAGCTGATTTTTATGTGTCTCACATATAAACTTTTAACTTATTTGCATTCTTGTTGCAGGGGACTGTAACATACCTGCAAATGCAACACTACTATACGACGTCCATTTTGTCGAAGTCTACAAAGGAAATAGGAAATGATGAAGTGGGATTTTTACGACGAACTATATAGAGAAATGTAAGCATCCCAATGATAAGTTTAAGTTGAAAGAACACTAGGATGCAGATTGATCTCCTGATGCAAAATAAAATTAGTAAGTGTAGAATCTCATTGCAAATTCTTGCTAGCCTTGCTACTCGTCCTCTCAGCCTCGATGGAACTGGAAAACGGACTTCTTATGTTTATGAGGCATGTTGTTAGTCGCACTTGATTGAAAGAGAAAGATATGGCATTTTGAATGTAGAATTAAGACACAAGTTGTATTCTTGTGTAAGAGAATCATGGTTCACTTGACCTCGTAGCGTTTGAAGTTGCATTGCGTTCATATCAATTTGTTTTCCTCAGCTTTTTGGAAAAGTTAGGGCCTATTTGGTTGGTCCTGACCATGATCGGTATTCAGACTTTCAATCAAATTTTCCAGAACTTGTTTGGATGGTTCCTGAGATATTGGCAATCGAGCTCAATCAACCTGAAGGGAAAAATCTCAAGTTCGAGCTCAATTGGAATCGGTTCGATTAAGCTTAATACCAAATGAGCTCTTAAGTACCGCAAACATGAGATCAAGCTCGAAATTTTGGAATTGATCTGTTTGAATTTGGAATCAATGAAATCAAGTGTATTGAATATTTCTCTGTAAAATAGCTTTTTATTTTTGATAAACTCCTTATAAAACACTAAATAAAAAATGATATATACTTAACATATATTCATAAAATAAAACATGAAATAAAAAATACAGAATAGAGGATCCGAAATGTCAAAACTGACCCCCTAACAAAACTCACTAACACAATTCCTTAAATCTTATTTCCCAAAAACCAAAATTAGAGAGAGAAGAGGAAAAAAAAAAAGAAAAAGAAAAAAAACACCAAAACAAAATTACAAATCCAGATCAAAGAACTAAACAAAATCCTAAACTATAACAAATACAAAGAATTTAGTACTACTAAAACAATAATCTCTTATTACATAATAGAACAAGCATTTGGATTCTCATCACTAAACATAGTAATATAAGGATCCTCAAATATGGTAACTGTATTATTACTTGTCTGTAGATTATCAACTTTTCTTACAAATCCAGGTGGGGCCCTCTCGTCGTAAGCCGCCAGAGCATACGGCTGAGCCACCAGATTGTACCGCACATACGGCCATATCTCCGCCTTCTTTCCGGTGGATCTGGCCTTCTTCAATACTTTGTTTGGCTCTATATATCCTGTTACTGTTACTTTCTGTTGTTTTCTGTTTATCTCCACAGATTTTACCCCTGCCCAGGAAAAAAAAATAATATATATATATATTCAGAAAAACAAAAGTCAAAAATTATTTCCATATGTGTCTTTTGTGTAATGTAGCACAGTTTAAGGTGATTATGAAATGAACAAGACATTTGTGAATGCTATGAAATAGAAAAGTGAAATTGTGAATAATTTTAAAATATTCTCGTTGAAGTTTATGTAACATTACAGTTACGTTGTTTATGTGTAATACTACGTATTTTTAGAAAGAGTTTAATGCTTTTTACCCCTTTTAAGATCATAACGAGGGCAAAATTTTCTATTTTTTTTAATTAGTGTACCATATTGTATATTTCTGAAAATTTATCTCATTTGTCCCACTTGTTTTGAACATTTTTAAAATTTTGAAATGCCTAATATGCCCTTTATTATAGAGTGATGTACCAATTAGAAAAGATTCAATCGGCTTTCAACCCAATATAATAATTAATATGGGGAAGGGTTAAAAACTAGAAGAAGATGAGCATTATTGTATTTCATAAAAAGAGGGTACAATTGTCACTCTTCAAAAGCTAATAAAATTCGTATTTCTAATCCATGTACTCCACATTTAAGAGGCAGAGTTTAAGTTGTTGATTTTACATAACGGTAATAACATATTAACTCAAAAAACATAAAATTTTCAAACGATTGCGCATTTTACAAGGGAAAAACATCATTTTGCCGTTTCAAGAAAAAATTATCGAAAGGAAAAAAAGCGCGATAAATTGGAAGAAAATTATTACCGCTTAAAGAAGACAAAGCTTTCTTGACTTTAAGCTCGCAGCCATCACAATCCATTCTCACTTTTAGGCTTGTTGTTTGCAATTGCTTATACTTCTTCTTCTGCTCATGACCACTGCTTATAAGCTCAGATAAGTACTCCATTGTATATAGTCTACTTCTTAATTTATTGCAATGGCTTCAAGAAAATGAAGTTCAGATTAATGAGACAGAAGACTGCTTTCAGCTTAAGGTACTTAAGTCGGCAAAAAATATTTCAAAAGCTAATAAGCTCTTTGAGCGAACACAAAAGCTGATTATATATAAGTGACGAGTTCAAAATGCTTAAGAGTGAAGAGTTTTGAGAAGCTGCAAAGGACTTTCCTCAAAGAAAAAGGATTCTTTTCTTGCCTTTGAACACAGAAAAAGGCTGAAAGCTGCCGTCTTAAACTTTTATGGAAAAGCTGAAAGCGGCCGTCCTAAACTTTTCTTGAAGTAGTTATGAAATCCTTTTTGAGCTTTTTATACAGGTGCTTTTCAACTGGTCCAAACAGGGCAGAAAAGGGGCTGTCACCCCCCACCTCCTCAAGATACAATATTACTAAACATGGGATTAGTTTCAACTTAAATATTAATTAAATTAAATCATAGGTTAATTGTACCTAAAATTTATTTTAAAATATTGCATGACTTCTTTCACTATTTTAACGTGGGAGGAAATGACAGAAAAGAAAAGGGAAGTTTTTCCTTTTACGACGCGCAAAACTAAATATTTTATTGTAAATGAACAAAATATCTAAAAATTGTTCATACGTAAAATTATAATTATTTATTTGGGCCTTTACATATAAAATAGAAATTTGTGTAGCAATAAATATAGAAGTGATGTGAATTATCTAAGAACCAAAACGAATTTGCTTGTAACTCAATGAGCTTCGATGAAATGATTTCACAGGATTCAGTCATCGTAAAATATTATTGAGAAATGGAATGTGTGTTGTCAAATATTTTTTTTTGATTATTTTTAATATGGAACGGGCTAGTTAATTATGCAATTACACATCTTATAGAGACAAAAAAAGACATTTCTTCATTGATTAAGAATTTCAATTTTAGAGAAAGGAATTAAAAGTAACCTTATTAGAAGGTGGAACAAAAATTTGGTTACAAATATAGTTCTACATCTTTTAAAAAAGAGATAATTACCCCAACACCTCATGAGATTTGGCTTAATTGCAAAGGCATTATCTATGATTTGAGAAATTACAATAATATCCCTTGTTAGTAATTCATATTATTCTACTTATAATGTTTCACTCAATTTATTATACTTTCAAAGATCAAGTTTTAACGTTCAGATATATTATTATATTTTTCAATTTATCATGAGTATTTCTATAATTAGATCAAATTTAAGACGTTGAGATAATTATCCCTAAAAAGTGCAGGGGGAAAAAGGAAAACACCCTACTAATTATGGAGGGAGTAGCAACCACGTTTAAAAGTCGTGTTTAGATCATAGGCATTGCCATGGATGGAAAGGAAAGGGAAGAATGAAAGCTGGCTAATTATGGAATCCAACATTAAAGACGTGTTTGTTTTTATGAGTTGTTCTGCCAACCCCTTTGAAAACGCGTCACAAAAAAGAAGAACAGAAAAATAATAATAAAATAAAATAAAAAAATAGTTGTAACAATTGTACATAGATAGGATATTAATCTAGCTAGTCATTATTATTTCTTATTCCCCAAGTTAGACCTTAATTATTTAATAAGGGTTTCCCTTTTTTATTGGTTTATGGAAAATTCATAGTATTTAACATTGTTGTAGTGTTCAATTTTTATACATATGTTAAAAAAAAAAAAAAGAAAAGAAAAGGAGAAGAAGAAGAGATTTTTGTCCTAATGGATAGAAAGAGGTCTCCTTCAATTCTCATGGAGCTGTTTTTTTACCGTGCTGTAAGTTTATTTTAAGTTCTTTCTGCTTTATAGTAGCGGGATGTCTAGAGTCTTTTTTGTTAGAGATAAGTTCAATTTTTTATGATTATTAATGAATGATGATGTATTAATTGAATGTATAATTGTTTCTAAAAACTAAAAATTCAAAAAATTACATATTTTTCTATCACTTATCTCTTAATAATTCTATTTATAAATTGCCAACAAAAAAGTTGGCTTTTGGAGTTGTAGAGATTGTTGCCAACACTTAGAAGACAATCATAAAAATTCTTAACTAATAAACCTTAATAATGCGTTTCTTTCCATTTTTATATTATTTCTGTTCATGATATTCACCAAGGGTTATTCATTTTGAGTACTGTTTAAATAAAATTTTATTTATTTGCTTGCAAATTATGATATTTATTTCTATTTTAGCGAGTCTTTTCTTTTCAAATATTGCCCAAAGCTTTATGTTTATGATACAAGTCGAAACTTATTCAACAAAAGTTTATCTACTTTCAAATTGCTATAATTATTGACAATGTTTGTCAAGGCTTTGATTGCATGTTTTCCTATCATTAGGTGACTAGTGGCAAATTCCTTGACCTTCAGGCACTACACAAGTATCAGTTCTCATACATTGCACAAGTATCAGTTCTCATACATTGATACATAAGTTTGGGATTTCGTGGTATTCATGAGAAAAGTGGTAGGACTTTTTTATTTGAATATGATGGTATTTTTGAAATATCAAAATTACTATTTATCCAAGATATAAATATCTAAAATATTGTGAAATTATTTTACATAAATATCA
>JACFYI010002069.1:1374482-1405876 GCA_014898755.1 Handroanthus guayacan
AAAAAAGAAAAAAGAGGTCGTCCCAAATGCCGACATTTTCAACTCATTAACTTTCCCATTTTGCTTTTATTCTTGCGTGAAATGTGAAGCTTTTGGCCCTTAGGAGGACTTTCAAGGGACCAATAGATATGACCTGAACGTGAATTATGATGCATATAAAATACATGTTCAAGTCGATAAAAAGAACAAATTGGGACAAGTGTCACCATGAGTGTTCTTGACAGACACGGTTGCAAAAACTCTGCTTTCTCCTAAAACCGAGGAGGGCTCGACTAGATCAAGTATTGTAATAGGGTTATTGCTTCTGCAACAGCAATAGATTGTGCTTGAGAAACTTCTATGAGACATGCTAACCATAAGAAGAAATAGCGAATCCAAGGTAGCTTCTTGATTGATCTTTTATCTAGTCTAAAGAGTGAGACGAGGAATGCTTAGCGTTATAGGTTTGGTGGCTCTTAGATAGGAGAAGTTGCCGAATAGTGCATTGAGAGCCTTCAAATACTCCTCATGTATGCATGAGGCGCTGCACGACCTCATAGGAATTGAGCGCAGACATATGCAACATAGTACATTTGGAGCTAGCTTTTTTGTTCGCACACACGTATCTTTACACGGGCTGTGACAAGTTTTTTGAAACTCATTGAATCAAATTTAGAGCTTATTACGGCAGTTAAACTTTTGTATCTTTTGTGCAAAAAAGAGAGAATAGAAAGGAGAACCATAGAGAATAGTAGAAATTTGACTTGACGATGTTTTGGGTGTTGTGAGATTGTGTGTCACAAATCATTGTATTCCATCTCAATTACAGTGGAAAATCATTTATCTCTATCTGTGAAATAAACATAGTTGAAATACATAAATTTGCTATGTTTGTATTTCATTTTTCATTTGTATTATTCGTATTTTAACAACATAGAATTGATTTGAAACCAACAAACAAAGTGACAATCTTCAAAGTAAATATTGCAAAACTTAGTGATATAAAGATAACACTAATTCAAAATGATAATGGATGACTATTAACACTGTACAATTTTAACGTGATATAAAATTACTCTGCAACATATCTGCGGAATAATGTGTTTTCTCTTGTCTTGAGTACATATACCTAAAATATGAGGTGTTACTTAGATGAGTAAATCAGTAACAAACAAGCACAAATTAGTCATGGGAAAAGAAATAAAAATATATTTGACTTTACTTATTGAGTAGATATATTTTCCTACGAATAAATTTTCATGTAATTTTTTTTTTTTTTTTTTTTATGACTAATGATGACACATTGAATTTTAAGATAATTATTATTATTTTATTTTTTTAACAGAAATACCTGATTGTTTCTTTTTCTTTCTTTCCTTTTTTCTTTTTTTAATTAAATTTGTTTCATTCTCGATTCTTGATCTCGAGGAACGAAATGCCAAACAGAAAAGAAATTGGAGAGATCAGCTATGGCCTGGCCCTGGGCCTGGAAAATGACAACGGGCCGGAGGGAAAGAAAAGGCCCAACAAAATTAATTATTACGACAAATAAGCAGAGAGGGCATTTCAGTACTTTTACCAATTATTTCTTCATATCTCGTGTGCTATCCATCTCCCCCATTTTTTCTTACCAACCTTATTGTTTCGTGCCCTAGCTCCTGTTATTAGTCCCCCCCGATTGCTCTTTCCTGAATAAAAAATTCTAGATTTATCTGTTTTTTGTTTCATTTTTTGTTGAATAATTTTTCTCTGGTTTCTGTTTTTGTTCTTTTTTAGTCTCTGATAATTGTTTTTGTGTTGTGATGGAACTAGGGTTTTGTATGACCACACCTTAATTACTCGTAAAGTGTGGGAATCTTTAATCGTTCGTCCGAGCGCTGCAAATCCTCCGTCGAATTGTGAGTGTTCTTTTTTTGAATTTACATTAGTGCATTTCTTTCCATTTCTCTGTCGATTTGACGGTTTTTTGGGTTTTCGTTTTCTTGGTTATTGCCGCATCGGTGGAATAATGAAAATATCATCTTGCAATTTGAAATGCTGTTATGTATGTTTATGTTATGAAATTTTGGATGTTAACAGTGAGTTTTTGTTATGGGCGAGCTGATTTGTTCCTTTTTGAATCGGGGTGTATGTGTATATTTTATTATGTGGAGCACATGAAGCTTTCCGTGAGCGTATTTAGAATGGGGGCAGAAAAAATTTTTCAGCAGGCCAAAATGCTGCTATGTTGTCGTTTGTAGTATGCTTCAGGCTTTTTGGCATTTTTTTCTTGATTGGCCACAATGAGAGCTGGGAGTCTGAAATAGGATTTGAAGTGATGAAAACATGCTATGTTCATCTCTCTTCCAAACCTCCTATATTCTTTATAGTGAAGGTCGTATTAGTAAAACTGATATCTCTCTTGGTCAAGGAAGCTTACTCTCAAAAATTGAAAGTTCTATAGTCTATGGAGTTTTCGTCCTCTCACTGCCATTCTGTATTCCTCAATAGCATTCTCCCTCTCTAGAATTGTCTTGATAAATAACGTTTTCTTTTCTAACTTGTTAAAATGATGTCTTTATACCATTCATGGATTAAATGACTTTCTTTAAGACATTATTGTAACTTTTTTAGAGAATGGTTAATATCTTTTTTATTTATATCCTTAAAGGATTTTTTAAACACACAAATCTGCGAGGTTCTCTGGTTTGTAAAATGTTCGCCTACAGCTGAGAAAGTCTTCATCGCTCTAGAGTCTGATTTCATTTCACCTAGTCATATAGTGTAGATGCAAATGGATGCTAGCATGTTATTTGTATAGTGGAGTGTTGTAGATGCAATTTGTTAATTGATCTCCTGCTAGGTTGTTGTTCCCTCTGATATTGTGTTCCAAATGCATAATTGATCTGATATGTTACTTCCTCAAAGTGGCTGTCCTCTTAATGTTTCTGATTGAATCAGGTAAGGTTTTGATAACAAAGGTAATTTGTTAATATACAAGATGTCGTCACCATACGTCACTCTTGGCAATCGATCACTTGATCAGTGGAAGGTAACTGAGCTGAAGGAAGAACTTAAGAGGCGTAAATTGACTACTAAGGGGTTGAAAGAAGATTTAGTGAAGCGCCTGGACGAAGCAGTTCGCTTTGAAAGGGAAAATGCCACTGAGGATGCAAATGACAAAGGTTCTCAACCTGAGCCACCTTCTGAACAAGCACCTCCAGGTACTGCTGTTCTGGGAAGAGCTAAAAATTCTGTGGATATTGGGAGTGGCGTGGTTCAAAAGGTAGATGCCAAGCCTGAGCATGAGATCGATGATCATAGAGGGCCATTGGGTGAAGACAAGGTTGTGGAAGTAGATGTACTTCAGGGAACCACAGATACTGGCCTGGAAGGGAAACAGGATGCTGAATTTACTGTTGAAACTAGTGTCGTGACCAGTGAGACAGTTGACCCTTTGACAGCTCTGAGTGGATCACACTTGCACAGTGAGGGAAAAAATGAGGATGGAGACTCTACTGCAGTGATCAACAATGATGATGGGCCACCTTCGCAGGATGATGTCAAGCTTGAGCAGCCCGATCCCAATACTCAGTCGCCTCAGATCAACGAGAGCAGAACCCCTGCGGCAGCTCCTAGTGAGCCTAGAACGCAGGGTGGTGAAGCTCAAAATGAAGCCATGCACTCAACGGCACAGATGGAAAATGATGATTCTAAGTGCCTGCAACCAGATTCCAGTGTCCAGCCATTGAAGTATCAGGTACCTGAGGTTGACCCTGATTTAGGGTTTCAAGTAACATCTGATTCTGTTTCTACTGAATCTGTCTCCATTATTGAGAAAAATGAACTAAAGGTAGATGTAATTACTGATAATGTCCAATTAGAACTAGATGTTAAGCATGAGATGATGCAGTCGTCACCCCGCAGTGCTGTCCCTGACGGTGGTGAATCACATCCAATGGATGTTGAAGAGCCACTTGACAAAAAAGATATTCAAGAGCCACTCAGTAGAAAAGATGTTGAAGCACCACTTGACAAAAAAGATGTTGAAGAGCCAGTTGAGAACAAAGTATCTGTGGAGGTGGCTAGTGGCAGCAATGCAGAAAATGTTGATGGTCTCAAAAACATAGACACAGGAGATTTGGATCCTCCTGAAAAACTAAATCTTGACCGGAGTTCTGGTGATGATTCCATGGAGGAGGATATATTGGAGAGTAAACAAACGGATGACAAATCTGACTTTAATAAAATCAGTGACAATGTGGAGAAATCTGGGATGCCTGTTGGGAAAGAGGAGGAGGATCTTGTTGATGTAGTTGGTCATGACAAACCAGTTGAAACGAAGGTTATTAATGCTGAAAAAGAGACTGTATCTGCACCAACATCTGCGAAAAGGAAGTTCCATGGTAGGAGTCTTGCATGCATGTTCTGTATTTTTGGTACTAAAATTTTGCAATGTCCTCATTTCCTTTGTGTAATACTACATCAATAGGCTTCAACTATACCTAGATTCTCTGCCCGTTTAGATTTGAAGTTTTGCATGTGCAGTCAGAGTGGCTTTTATGCATATGGTTTTCTGCCTCGTACTTGTAATCTCTTTTTTAAATCTGTGGGTAGCTAAAGGAGAACGTTCCAATGAGGTCCACAAGATACGTGATTTGTGATTTATGTTCTTATGTGGAAGAAGAAAATTGTGCTGTTGGAAAATGGATGTTAGATTATTGTACCTAGCGGGCTAATAGAAGGATATTGTTTACATAGTAAGATATGCCCTTTACATAGTAAGATATGCCCTGTTTGTAATTAAGGAAGGTTATTGTTTACATAGTAAAATATATGTGTGCATACGTATATTTAATTTCTTTATTTTCTGTTACTAGCTAATGTGAGTTTCGGTGACTTATGGTCTTAATCATTCCAGATAAAGAAGCAGTTAGGAATAATGATACTTTCAAGAAGGCACGCAGGTGGAATGCAGAAGGCTTAAAAGTCTCTGAGGCACAGAGTGGTAATATGGTGGCTTCCACAACCCCTAAGGGTGTATCTGAACCTACTTTCAAGCGCACCTCGGGAACTGAATTTGCTGTTAATGACGAAGTGCCCAAGGAGCGTGTTGGTAACTTCCAGAGCCCCCCACTGCCATATACTTGCTGCCAATGCCATCTCGGTAACTGATCAAATAATATGTTTGCCTTTTGCAGTTCCACCATCATCCAAGCCTACGACTAATTCTCTCAGAATTGATCGATTTCTGCGCCCTTTTACGTTAAAAGCAGTGCAAGAACTTCTTGGCAAGACGGGAACTGTTACTAGTTTCTGGATGGATCACATCAAAACCCATTGCTATGTCTCTGTAAGTTTTTTCCCTATTTGCAACATTATCATTTCTCATGCAGCACGGTCTTCCATCTGGGTGCATGCATGTATTTTTGTATATGTCACCACATATAATGCATGTGTATGTATTTTATTTTTTAGCTGGCTTTATTTATCCTTTATATGGGGGTAGTTACAAGAATTAATTCACACATGCAGTATTCATCCGTTGAGGAGGCTGTAGAAACCCGTAATGCTGTATACAATCTCCAGTGGCCTCCAAATGGAGGGCGCCTATTGGTAGCGGAGTTTGTCGACCCTCAAGAAGTTAAAGCACATTTAGAGCCTCCAGCTGCATCTCCAGCAGCACCTTCAAGCAGTGAGGCTCCTACTTTCCCTACTACTCAACACCAACCTGCTGTGCAACCTCAACCTTCTCCACGGCAGCAAGTTCCTAGGCAGCCGCATCCACCGCCTTCTCTTCCTCCATCACTATCTAACCCACCCCATGTCCGTGAACGTCTTCATCCTGCCAGGGAACCTGTGCCAAGGGAACAACCTCTCCCAGCAAGGGAGCGGCTTAACCTTCCACCACCGCCTCCCCTTCCTGAGAAGGTTGACCCACCAATCGTTACTTTGGATGATCTCTTCCGAAAAACCAAAGCAACCCCCCGCATCTACTACTTGCCTTTATCCGATGAACAAGTTGCAGCAAAGCTCAAGGCACAGGGGAGGAATGTTAATCAGTAGGCATTAGGCTGTGTACTTATATGGCAGAGCTCTACATAGATTGGTTAGCGTGAAAGGTAATGGTAAGAAGTATATTATAATTACGTCTTTGCAGGTCTGCAGGTGTTGCGTGTAGGATCTTCCAGTTAAGAGGTGCTGCTGGTGCTGGTTCAGTGATGGATTCATGTTATTTCATAGATTGCATTTGGCTGAGGCTTTGTTCAAAGTTAGGAATACCTCTCCTGAGTCTGTCTTTTCGACTAAAACTCTGTTACGCTAAACAAGATTTGGTATCCCGATTTTGCCAGCCCCAGACAATACCGTTTATTTTGTTGGATGAGAGACATGTTGAGGATATATGTTCTAAAGTTGCACTAAATTCATATTGGAGGACACTCATGATGGATGTTTCTTGGTATGCCCTTTGTATTGGTACCTTCGAGACTTATATATCCGGCATGTTGGTGTTCTTCTATGTTTTTAACAGTGGATTGATGTTCAAATCACGTTTCAAGTTTATTCTTATATGGTGTCACTGCATGAATAGAAACATGGGGGAAGTCCACGTTAGCAGGCTCATGATACTAGGGCGTGTTTGCTTTGTGAGTTTATAGGGGTTTTGGTTTTGTAAATCTTCATTAATCACCGTTTACGTTGGTTGTTGAAAGGCGTGCAATAAACCCTCCAACCCGTATCTAAATTGGATAATAATAATAAATGAACAACATTTTTTCACACTAATTCAAATTTGAACTATCAAATAAAGTATAAACTATGATCTATATTAGTCAAACTTCAAGAGCCGATGCTTCCTATAAATGGAGTAGAGTTAAATTTGGCTTGGTGATCGAGTTGTGATTGTGAGCAGTGGCGTATTCAGGAATTTAACCAAGTGGTGTCAATATATTTATAAAAATTAAATTAAAAATATGTTAATATCTAAAAGATAAAATTTAAATACATTAATTCAATTGTTTTTAATGAAATTTTATATTTTGAAATGTTGTCATAATGTATTCATCCAAAATATTCACAAATATGTTCGTTTTTCTGAAGTTGTCAAACAATTGTTTAGGAAATTACACCCATCCGCTTTCACAAATCAAATTTTGGTGAAAAATTTATCTATTAATATGTGAACACCAAAAAAATAAATAAATTTTACACAATCAATATAGTATTTTCTTCATAATTTATAATTATCACAACTTTTAATCATATATATAAACCCTAACTTAGATTTTTATCAAATACCAAAATCATCTGTTACATAAAAATTAATACCAAGTTAACAATCAAAATACACATATATCAAAAAAGAAAAAAAAAAGGGCCAATAATTTTTAATTAGTTAAAAATCCTAAATTTTCTAATGTGTATATATATATATAATAAATCAGTATAAATACTAAGAAATAAAATGTAGATAATAAATAACTTATATATCTTTGGGTTTGATCAAAGTTGCCCAAGCATTAAAGGGGGGAAAAAAACATGGATAGATAGTGAAGGAAAATAGAAAAAAATGAGAGAAGTGATGAAGGAAAATAGAAAAGAAATATGAGATAGGAAACATATGTTCTTGTGGGATTTGAACAGGTTCCCTCAAATTAAATCGCAAAGCTTCTACCGATCACGTTAACATTAACTTCAGTTTTCAAGTGGTGTCAAAATACTCTCTTACCGGTAGTTTACATATAACTTCTATATAAGAAAAATAATATTTTGTGGGGTGAAATAGGATCAGTTGACTCAACTTCGCCACATGTAAATCCGTCACTAATTGTGAGGCTAAACTACAAGTAAACACATATGAATTTAAGTCGATTGTAGCTAGGTGAATTCTATTAATTTCTAGAAAATTTGATCAGGTATGAGACGGTTTTAGTATGACTAAAGTATTTTTTAAAAAATATTATGAACGTGTGATTCAATTATCATTGTGCTAAGGTGGTTCCTCTTTGGTGAGACTATACCAACTAATGTTCAAGTTAAGGTACATCATTCATGTGAAATTCTATGCAATCATATAAAGGAGGAGAAAAATAAAAAAAAGAAAAAGATGTGTGGGATGTAATATAATGTGGCATATAATATTATCAAGGGAATGTATATATTCATAATAAGAAAAGGAGATACATTACCTATATTTTCATAATAGTTCATGTACTTTATTTCATAAGGCGGATTGTTACAGGTGGACCAAATACTTTTGAAAAAGGGCTTCTAAGTACGGTACCAACAAATATGGGGGATATTTGACAATTTCGAAATAGTTAAGAGGGTTATATATAAAATGTCCAAAGAGTTGCACCCTATGAAAACCCTTGCTCCGTATCAGCACACGCCGCAGCTCCTTTGTTAGGGTTTCACTTTCATCTCCACAGCAGAACCCTAGATTAGACTCCCGCAACAATGGTCGCCGCCAAGAAAACCGTATGAATCTTTCTCTCCTTTTCGGTTTTTCAGATAATTGATCAGTTTATTTGGTTTTGTTGATGTTTGTTTCTTAAGATAAGCACTAATTTTGTGCTGTGTTTCTTTTGCTCCTGCAGAAGAAGACTCATGAGAGCATCAACAACAGGCTGGCTCTTGTGATGAAGAGTGGGAAGTACACTCTTGGTTACAAGACCGTACTTAAAACCCTCCGCAATTCTAAAGGTACTTCTCATTTTCTTTTTCGTTTGTTTTTCTGTTTAGTTTTCCAGATTGATGTTTAGGGCGGGTGCTGTTAGCTGAGTATGTGGTTTCGTTTTTATGTTAAGAAATCTAGTTGTTAATTAGGTACATTATTGTAGGGAAATTGATCCTTATCTCCAACAACTGCCCACCGTTGAGAAAGTCGGAGATCGAGTACTATGCCATGCTCGCTAAAGTTGGAGTTCACCACTATAATGGAAGTGAGTGCCAAATTTTGAATTTGTGGCTTTCCATTTATTGGTTCACTTTCATTTTTCTAGTAGCATTTTGTATATGTGTAGTTCTTTCCACTTCTTCTATAATGAGGTGCCTTTGTAATTGTAGGCAGTATAGCATAATGTGGTATTCTAGATGCGGGATTTATTTTGTAATGTTTTCTAATAATGTGCATGAAAAGTGATCCTTATTATCCCGTTCATTGTCTGCTTGTATATTCAGTATACTTCTGTGTGCATATGCCAAGCCTTTTCTATTTAGGTGTTGCAATTACCTTTTCTGTTATGACTTGAGTTGGGGCAAATGCATACTGCCTATAAATGATGCACTCACACTGAGTTATTACCTGTTCTATCTACGGGTTGAAACTTGGAAAGCTTTTTGGTTGTAAGACTTGTCGATGTCATAACCATTTCTAAGAAAGTTACCACTTCTTCCCCGCACCCTTTTTCAGGCTGTTCATATCCGCTCAAGTGCTATGGAAAATTGTTATCCTGGTTTTTTCAGGGATTCTTACAATTGTTCTCACTGCCTTTATTATAGTCCAATGGATACTTTTTCTACTTTCTTATGGTTGAATTCTTCCTACATCATTTGTTATAGATTCACAAGTGTGAATAGTTTTGAGGAATCTTTGGGCCAGTATCTTTCATATATGAACATGCAAAATTGTGTAGCATATTTATATTACAAATGTAGCTAATTAAGTTGAGCAATTAAACGGTGGAGATTGTTCAAGCAATCGTTTCTAGGTGGGAAGAATTCTTAGTCGGATGAGAGAATTTTCAAATGATGGGAAGTGGTGTTGGTCAGTTAGATGAATTCTCAAAGTCTAGCAGATCACATGCACATGAGCTCCTTTCTCCTGATGCATATTTACATGTGTTTCTTGCTCTGTTGTGTGGTTAAGACTCTTTACCATTTTTCTCACCACCTCCCGAATACTCCAGACAATGTTGACTTGGGAACTGCTTGTGGGAAGTACTTCCGGGTTTCATGCCTCAGCATTGTCGATCCAGGTACCAGAAAAATTCCTGTTGCTTGTTATTATACTTTCTCACATGGGTTTTTCCCGGTTAGCAGTTACTGATCTTATCAATTGCTCCTTCACAATGCAGGTGACTCGGACATCATCAAATCATTGCCCAGTGAACACTAAGAAGAGATAGATAGTCTTTTGCCTTGCATCCGCCTCTCGGATTTCTTAAAATGTTTTCTGTTTTTAAATGTAGAACATTGAGTCATGGAAGTTTTGATCTTGAATTTTATCTATGGTTTTTTGTGGCGTAGCTTGGTTATCACCTTGCTCACTTTTGACAATGGATTTGATTTTGCAATTTGAAATCTTTCGTTTAAAATGTACTGTCACATATTCTGTATTCTAGCTTGGTGGTTATGTGATGCAGACGTTTGAATACATCGGATTTTGGCTGCACTTTAAACAAGATGATGGAATGTGAAAAAAATGATTGGGAATATCAAAATTTTGGTAATTATTTGTGTATTTTTCCAATCAATGAAATTGATTCAAAGCTATTTAAAGTTGGTTTTACTTGAATGCGCAGCTTAAAATTTTTATTTTTGAATCCAATGACAACCTGAAATTTTGGAGAAAAATATTATATATATATATATATATGTTATGGGTAAATTGCAATTACACCTCCCATGTTATTTATTTTATAAATAACAAATACCCTCTAGTGTTTTTTTTAATAGCTTAAAACTTCTCTCACTTTTCAATAATTAGCACAACACGTCCAATTTGGGGCAGTGTAATGCACGCCCCTGTTAATGAGAGTGGACCTTGAAAAAATGAAATAAAATGACTTAAATATCCTTTTAACGAGTAAATTGCAATTACACCCCCTGTGTTATTCATAATTGGCAAAAATTCCCTTCGTGTTTTTTTTTTAATAGTTTAAAATCCCTATCACTTTTCAACAATTACCTCATTGCATCCATTTTTGGACATGTGTAATGCATGCCCCTGTTATGCAACTGAGATTTGAAAAATTCGAATGAATTGATCCAAATACTCTCAAACCTTCTTTCCCATCTTATTTTCTTTGTTTATTCACAAAATTCTCCATTTTCTCTATCCTCTCTTTAGGGGTGTAAACGGATATTGAATGGATCGAATACACTATTTTCGATCATCTCCATTCAATCCTATTCAAGAACCCCCCTTTTCGTATCCATATTCCTATGGAGAACACAAACACGCCATTCCATAACGTGTTCCTTATGCAATTCTCTTGTTTATTTCTCAGGTAAAAAAGGGAGAAAAAAAATACAATTATTGATTCTTGATGGATTTTGGTGTTTTTTGAATAAAATGTGTTTTTTGCTAATTATGAATAACACAGGGGGTGTAATTACAATTTACATCTATTTGCATTTTGTGAAGGGCAAAATTGTCCATCAACTTAAGAAATTTGAAGAAAAAGACCTTTGGGGCATGTGTGCTAATTATTGAAAAGTGAGAAGAGTTTTAAGTTACTAAAAAACACACGACGGGGTATTTACTATTTATGGATAACACATGGGGTGTAATTGCAATTTACCCCGTATGTTATATGTGTAAAATGATTCTTTTAGTAAAAATTTACAGTGAAAAAAAAAATGTTGGTTTATGTGTAATTATGATGATGATTTGTTGACGTAACCATTTTCTTATGGTCATCATACCTTAAAAAATATTCAAAATTGATCCTTGTTATTATTATTTAATTATTAAAGAAATTTATACTAAATCGCAAACCAAGTTAACATTGACGATAAATAAGGTGTAAATTAAACTTAATGGCTGGCAGGAAAAACATAGCATGCCTGTTGATTTTTATAATTTCTCTTACTCAATAGATTATATCGATATTTATATCAAAAAGTAAATGCAATTCACGAAATTATTACATGAGATTGTTATATTTTATATTTAATGCATGAATTCATGTAAGATAATATGCATATGTATGCATTTGAAAACATCACATGATATATATCGTATTCATCTTTAGCATACTTAATATGTACGCGAGTGAGGATAATATTAATGACCTCCACAACATTATTTTTCATATTTACCATGTTTAAAATTTCAAGAAAAAACCACCTTTATAATAAGGTTAGTTGTACAATTATTTTTAAAAATGATCATAGCATTCTTAATACATCGTCCATCACTAACAAATAATTTCATATAAAAATTATATATGAAGCCTCTTTCCATAAGCATTTGAATAATATTATGTACAATTATAATCAATTTTGTACTAAAAAAATTCAAAAATTGTGAGTTAAAGACAGAATATGCTCATCTGTGTATTGTATGAACACGTGCTCATGACATATAATATGACCCAAGAAGCCCCCAAATTTTGTTCACAATCCCTAATTGAATTTTTTCACACATTAGGGACGTAATCCAAGCTCAAATTTGCCAAATCTTTCTCCCTCTCCAGAGAACGCCCATACAAAGAAAAAAGCACTTACTTTCACATTCTATGCGTTTTCTCTTCTGCATAAATCTCTCCATCCACCCCACTACAAAAGTTCACCAAGAAATCGAACTTTGTTAGGGTTTGTCATATAGCTGAACAAGAATTCTTGATTTCTTTGAATTTCCCCCTTTGCTTTTCGGAAACAACCCGTTTTTCTTAGTTTCTTTCTGCCAACCTTTTCAAAAGAATTTCTTTCCGCTTGAAAAGAGTCGCCCCTTTATGTGTTTTGTTGTGAAATTTATCCCAATGCAATTGATTTAAGTTTTTCTTTCACATTTTTTTTCTCTATTTCTTGACTTCATTTGTTAAATTAGTTGTTTTTGCGCAGGCCCTTTTGGTTATTTGTCTCAAGGAGCAAATCTTTACGAGTTCCTTATTCATAAATTAGGGTTTTACTCTTGAATTCGATTGATTTATGGCTTTTGAGGTGCTGGTGTTTACATAGACACATGTTTTTAGTTGTTCTGTAAAGTGGAAAGTAGTGGTGGAAGTGGGATGAATAGTGTGTTTACTGAACAGATTCTTGCTGATAAGCTTTCGAAGCTCAATAGCACTCAGCAATGCATTGAGAGTATCCTTCTTAATTTATTTTTGTTTTGCTTTTGGTTACTTAATCTGTTTTTACATTTTTCTTTTCTTGGATTTAATGGAGAAAAGTAAGTGCCAATCCTTTTGCATATGTTGTATTTTTTGTGGGTGGTATCTATTGAAATGGTTTAGTTGAATGATGGATTTGGCATTTTATGAAATCTGATACAACTCGAATTTGATACTCTGGTTTAGTTGTAAAGGATTAGCTGAATTCGTTGAATTATCAGTGGTTCTACATGTTGCTATTGATCTACCATAGACATCTTCTTTGGTTTATTGTTTATCTTTGGATACTTGTCTTGTGTTCGTTGAATATCCCTCTTGTTACTATTCAACAAATTAGTGAATTGATTGAAGTGTTCCCATATCTTTCCATTTATTAAGTTAGACGATGAGAGAATGTAGATATTCTAGAATTGATTTTATGACATGCCTCGATATATGAATCTCTTTCTTAATATGTAGCCTCATTATAATGAATTTCGTTGAATGTTTTTTATCTTCCTATATCATTACTACTCAACAGGCACTTTGTTTCAACTTATTTAGGTGTTTTTAGTTAGTAAAAATCGCACCATATCTCGTTTTTGCCTCCGTACATGACCAATACTTTCAAGATGCTATAAGATGATTCAGTCAAGATTTTATTTCATACAAACAAATGTTTCACGTGGCCTTTTCTGTTCTTTTTCCATTTATATAATTTTCCTTAACTTCGAATAGCTTTGTCGCACTGGTGCATATTTCATCGTAGTAAAGCGCAAGTGGTTGTTGCAACATGGGACAAACAATTTCATAGTTCAGATATGACCCAGAAAGTGCCTCTTCTATACCTTGCAAATGATATCCTCCAGAATAGTAAGCGTAAAGGAAATGAATTCGTGACCGAATTTTGGAAGGTTCTCCCTAAAGCACTCAAGGACGTAGTAAACAAAGGCGACGATCGTGGGAAGAATGTGGTATCGAGATTGGTAAGCTTTTTTACCAACCCCAAATCTGTCAAAAAAAGAAAAGAAAATCAATTATTTTATATATTTGCTCAGTAACACGTAATAGATTATGAGTTATCAGTTATCAGTTATCATGTTGGTTTTGAATGGCCGAATATGCTCGACAATAATATACACGTTTTTTTATAGGTTGTCATATGGGAGGAAAGGAGAGTTTTTGGTTCGCGCACTCAAAGCCTTAAAGATGCAATGCTTGGAGATGAATTGCCTCCACCATTGGAGCTCAGAAAGAAACGTTGCCGTTCAGTCCGAATAGTTAAAAAGGATTCACGATCTATAAAGACGGTGAGATTTATCATTTTCATTTAGTTTGTTGCAACTTAATTCTTAGTAATTGTATAACAGGGCATGATGTTTCAATTTTAACATCTTGAACCATCTTTTCGGAAAACCAGAAATTGAGCATTGGTGGTGCAGCAGAAAAAATAGTGTCAGCTTTTCATGCAGTGCTCAGTGAACATACCAATGAAGACGAAGAAATGAGTAAATGCAAGTCTTCACTTAATCGTGTGAAAAAGACGGAAAAAGATGTTGATGTGGCGTTAACAAAAGGTAAGCCAGTTATTAAAGAAAATTAGATTGTCTTTAATACAACCTCTGACAAAGAACACTGGTAAAAAAGAACTTATAGGAGGATTGAAACCTTAAATGAAAGGAAATTAAAGGATCCAAGACAGTCGTTCAGCGGTTTTTTCATAATACAAGGTTATTCATGCTTTAATAGTTTCATCTGCCATCTTTTGCAGCAAAAGATCCATCACGGAAGACCCTCTCCAAAGAATTGGAGGAGGAAGAAATTAATTTAAAACAATGCGTTGATAAACTTAAAGCCGTTGAAACAAATAGAGTTGTTCTTGTGTCTCAGCTACGAGAAGCACTTAACGAGCAGGTACACTTTCATTCCTTACTAAGATTTTGTTTTTCTTCATGAACTTGTGCCTTGAACCTTTCATTGATATGCAATTTTCGTATTTTGTGATTTTTAGGAATCGGAGCTGGAGAATCTTCGGACACAGATACAGGTTAGTGTTGTGATGATTGTCCATTTGTCAACTTATTCTAGTGTTGTCCTAATACCTATGTGTTTACATGATTTCCAGGTTGCAGAGGCACAGATAGACGAAATGGCAACCATGCGAAAACGATTAGATGACGAAAGCCATGTATTGGAGTCAAAACCATTAACTCCATCAACAGATGCCAATTCAAAACAAGATCAAAAAACCCAAAAATCTGCAGCAGCAATAGCAGCTGAAGTTGCAGATAAGCTTGCAGCCTCAAGCTCGTCCCAATACATCATGACATCGGTGCTTTCAACATTTGCAGCTGAAGAAGCCAAAAATGCTGGCTTAACAACATCTGCAACATCATCGACCACTTCGTTATCATCGTCCTTCAATAGTTCAATCTCAAGCTCGGAAAAACTCACTCCCGTTTCAGATCCTAATGTTTTCATGCCTAATCCTTCGAACCCTTATCGGTCCGTAGTTGGGCCCCAGCCCTCAATCCCAGGCCAAATATCAAATCACTATCATCCGATCACTAATCCGCCTCCTCTGCAATATATGCAACCATCGGGTGGAATCACAGGCCCGTATGATTATACTAGTCTTCCTCCGTTGCAACCACCAGGCCCACATCCACCAGCTCCCCCATCTTATATGGTGAGCCCGATGGTGCCTTTGATGCAGCAACCTTTACCAATGGGCCATCATCAGCCGTCAACGCTGACACATCAGCAGCCTATGCCGTTGTCTCAACAAATGCCTGCACCGGCTAGTTTTCGGCCCATAGTCCCGATGCAGGGGCCCGGGATGGTGTATTACACCAACCCTTATCAATCACAGTGACAAACTGACAGAGAAATTTTGTTCGTGATATGTGAGAGTAGATACAGATAATTAAACAGGCATGTGCCTCAGATGCAACATTTTCTTCCGAGTATTAATAGGTTTATCATTGATTTATTTCAAGATTAGTTTCAGTTTAGTGTTTCTGTTTGTTGTTGTGGTCATTGTTATTGAGCTTCTTTGTGCTATATAGTGATGATTCTGCGGGAGAGGATAATTTTGTAATGCTATTCAAACTTGACATTTTCAGCTTTTCCATACAAACACAACTTAGGGTTAGTAAATTATTGAAGCATTTACGAAAAAATTGCTGTATCTCTTGAAATTAAAAATACTTACATTTCTTCTTTTTCGCATAGATTTCACTATTTGTTGATGCCTATTTTAAAACATTTTAACAGATAGTCGTAAGGGTTATTTGTATTTTCAAATAAAAAAAAAAAAAAAAAAATCCAAATTGTGTAAGTTAAGAGATGCAAAGACTTCGTATTAGCCAAGCCTCAAATGGTTTTCTAATTAACTCAATAAAAATATCCAAATTATAACAACTCAGAAACAAAGATCTCCTGTTGTTCTTTTGTATTTTGTACCCTCAACTCTCTTTGTACTGGGAAGGAAGCTTCCCCTTACAAATGGTCAAATACGACAGAAGAGGAATGAATCGCATACCCACCACCATGATAGAAGACTACTGGAACAAATATATAGGGATAATTATCTCTACAGAGGATTGGCATCATCATCAAAATGCCTCTTGATTGGTCCTGTTGACGCATAATTATAATTAAATTTCTAAACTAATGCAAAATTACAATTATACCCCATTATCTAGAGAGACAACTTGTAATGTTTCAGAGGTGCAACTATAACTAGCTTTCAGCTGAACTAAGAATAGAGATGTAGTAACAAATTATCCAAACTTTAGAGGGTGTTCTAATAATCATACCAAATCTCAGGGGTGTTGAGATAATTATCCCAATATATATGTTCAGCTTATGAACTTCTTTCTCAGAATGAAATCTCTAATAAAAAGGGGCATATGGTACAATATTGACATTACTGTAGACAGACGGCCCAAAGTGAGCCAAGCACAGGGCTTTACTTTGAGCACTGCATCAACTGTTTTCTTTGCAAACTCTTCTGATGGAGTAGATTCTGCAGTTTGTGACACGATTGCTCTTGCTCGAATTACTTCTTCGAACTGCTTATACAACTTCCACTCTGGCATTCGATTGTAGACTGCTAAACCCGAGTTTCCTAAATTCGACTTGATAGCTCCAGGGACAACATTAATCACATCGATGCCAAAGGGTCGTAGTTCCAATCTGCATATTCACAAGAGTTCAAGAAAATGTTATGTTGGGTTAGAAGAGCAACTGCATGGCTAAGGATCTTTGCATCACACTTTAGTTTCATATTTTTGTATTACAGTTGCAATGTCTAGATGTTTTGGCTTTAATTTTGCTTTGGAATGAAGTGGTTTTCATTTAGAAGAGTTGAAAATTTAGTAGTGAGTTGTAAAAATAAGTGGTTTTCCACAATATTGACATTTTAAATTACTATATAATATTCCAACACTTTATCGAATAAAGATGTAGCACATCTTTATCTAATTATTTTGATGGAAAAGCCAAGGAAGAATCTCAAAGACTGGGTGCTTTAAGATTCTAGTGGATTTTAGTTTAAATTTTCAAAGCATATGCAGAAGTTAATTTACCAAACTTTCTCTAAAGCACTTTTTGATGAGAAAAACTAAAAAGTTAGTAGTAAAAGCATTATCAAACATCAAGAACTCGAGTATCAAATAAGGCACCATATCATCAAGAACTTGAGTATCAAAAGGTTGCAGATGCAAGCAACTTCCTTCACCCATTACATTCACACATTTTATTAGCCGAAACGTCTCCCACTGAGTTCTGGCTATTGGTAAGGCAGTCATACTTCCTTAATTTAGAACTTGATTCAACGGCCCTCCCCACAAGGCATGAGCGCAAATGAAAACACTCCCATCGTTTAGCTTCATAAGCAGTCTTTGTAATGGAGACACATTTGGTTATAAGCTTATAAACACGTACCTTAGAGCATCAGTCAGTGCATGCATAGCAGCTTTTGATGCAGTGTAAACACCTGCCCATGGTAAAGGGGCCATTGCGGTGACACTTCCAATATTCACAATTTTGCCCTTCTTCCTGGAGGCCATGTGAGGAACCACAGATTGAATCAACCTCAAGGAACCTACAAACAGGAATATGCAACATAGACTTTAACCCAATATAAAGAAAATTGTTCTACATGCCGAAGAAACTAACTAAAATGTATAACAAAAGTCTACAAAGAAATCTAAGCATTCATAAATAAACAATTGTTTGTATTCTCGAAATAATCTGGAAAGAGAAAATGGGGATGCGCATTATAAATATAAATAACAAGCAATGAGTATTAGTGTCATGAAAAGAGATGGGATTCATTGCAACAATCATGTGACCAGCAAGATAATACAAAATTGAGAACTGTAATCTTGGAAATAAGATTGAAATGAATTCATTAATAGTTAAGAGGGAATATTTCAAGATGAGAACAGGAATGAAGAGCAAAAGAAGGCTACACTTTAGATGGACCTGACGTACAACGAGAAGAAAAAATGCTTACTCTGTTGCATCAAACGAAAATAAGACAGGGTGTACACAAACCTAGAATATGAGACATATGGACGAGAATATGAGTTTAAAATCTCTACATAACGCACTTGCACCACATTCAGGTTATATTTTTGCATCGTACTAACTTAGAGCCTAACTTCGTATTATCCTAACTAATTTCTTCAGCATTTTGTGTGACATAAAATCTTATGTCTCCCCTACATCTTCAACAAGATTACTATATAAACTTCATTGTGAAATGTACAATGTACAATGCGAACAATACCCCTAATTTGTATTTAATCTTCATAATTAACACCAGCAATAATTTGTGTTTCATATCTTCATTATGAGGGACAAACAAATTTTTGTACCTCCATTGAAAAAGTACTATCCTCAACAAGTTTATTTCATTGCATTAAGCACCCAATAACATTCTTGGTTATCCAGATCCCGGAGTTCATAGGGACCGCTTGGCCTATGGACTAGACTAAAAATAAACGACAAACACAACAAGTGCCAAATATAGCTGATTGCCTAAGTTTTCTTCCTCAAGGGGAGATTCCCATCAGCATTTCTTCTCAAACAATACAATCATAGACAAGAAGGATCACAAATAAGTTCCCAGTTCAGCCTCAATAAATTTTTAACCAATACTCTGAACCCTGACTAGCTCAAAACCATAGTATGATCATCCACTGCATATATAACAAACAAATTTTAAATCCCATCAGGGCTCCAACTCAAATTAATAATAAATCCAAAAACCCGTCACAAAATGTAACAATTCATCCAGGATAAAAAAGGAAAAAAAATATATATAAAAAATGAATCTTTTACCATAAACATTAGTATTGAAGGTTTGTTCAATAGTGGATAAAGGGACCTCGGCGATAGGTCCAACACACGGAACCCCAGCATTATTCACCACAATATCTATACGCCCAAAACTTTCTAGAACTGTGGAGAGCGCGTCACGGACACTCTCATCGGACGACACGTCCATCTCTTGGAGGAAGAACCTCGGATCATTCTGCAAATCAGAAATGGAGGCCAGTTTACGCGCAGTCGCCACCACCAGGCAGCCCCGCGCGGCAAACTCGCGAGCCAGCGCGTGGCCGATGCCTCCCATCGAACAACCCGTTATCACCACTATTTGCTTCTCGTAGTCTCCCATGACAGCTATGCCAATAAAGCGAGTAAGCTTTTTGAGCTTTGTTTAAGAGAGAGTGTACAGTTTTTGCTCCTTGTTTTCTTTATTGTGATGTGTAGAAATATTGTTGGCAAGGAAGGAAGAAATTGCGTTTCATTTTCGACCTACTCGGTGGAATTCAATAAAAGTCCGATGTCGGGTGGCAAGGAAGTCGAATTGAGTTTCGATATAAACTCGTGGTAATGATTAATGCACAAAGATTAAGACATTAGGCCCCTAAAGTTTGAATAATTATTATAGTTCATGTGAGAGTAAATTATTATTATGTCCTTTAAAAATTTTAAAATATTAAAAGTAAATCCTTTAAATAAGGAGTATAATTATAATTATAATTATACGTTATTTCAAGAGGTCTTATTGTAATTATGTATTCATTTAAACTATTAGTGGAGAGTGGTGTTTTGATAATTATGTTAAAACTCGAGGGTGTTGAGGTAATCATCGATACAAATTCCAAATTTGAGTACAAACTCAAAATATAAACAGTTATATGAGCTTAATGCACTGGACCTCCAACCGACAAGGATTAGGGAGGGGTTCTTCGATCATTTGCATATTACTCTATCTTTTTCCTTTTAATAACTGATATATATATATATATATTTTTTATGGATAGATCAGGCCCGTGATAAAATGATACCAAAATAAAATCCTACCCATGACTAGGTATGAGTTTCATGTGTGAGTGTCGTGATATGACCTATTTAGGAAGAGACACACACTGCATGAGAATACTTGATTCGACTAAACTCTTGGTTTTAAATTTATACTATATTTTTGCAACTTAGATGCCAAACTCAAGTTTAAAATTCTTGATTTAACAAAATAATAAATATAAGATAAATTTTTATGACTTTAAAACTAATATTATAATATATAGTATATATTTATAAAATATTAAATGTTAGTATTTAGTATTATAATATATATAATAGTAATAATATAAAAATTGTTAAAATTCGACTTTCTTGTAATATTTGATTTAAGGTAAAATTTAAATTCGAACAAAGGTTGCTGGATTTGACTTACACGCTCGCCTCGATTTGACTCATTTGCTATTTTGACCCAACTTTTGCTTGACTGCAGATTTTGTTCAATTGGTCAGCAAAGTGGGCAACTCATGAATTCCCTTCATTAATTTTTGCTGATGAGTCTCTTGTGGGCTGGCAGACCCAAGTGGGAGGTAACGTGTAATATTCTGATAAGTTTTTTTTAGCTAAATTAATGACAATAAATATTATTATAATTTTTCAAATCACAAAATATTTTTATAATTAAATTAAATATCAAAAGGCGTTGAAATAATATCCCAAAGATAAAATTGTGTCATAATTTAGATTTTAAATACAAGACATCTCAAACACTAGATTATTCATTACTAAAGATGTTCCCCAAGGCAAAGTCTTTTTCTTTCTTTTTCTTCCTTCACAAAAATATAATAAATATAAATGTCCTTTTCTATAAGACCTCTCAACCCATTATTGACTTAGGCAAATTAAAATTATGATTTTAGTCAGTTGTATGTTCCATGTAAATAGGATCCTATTGGATAATTGTCCCTATTACAATTATATAGATAACTCTATTTTAGGCTAATAAGAAAATAATTAATGAGGAACTAATCTAGATTTCTTGCCTGTGGGTGATAAGTGGTCCTGCTTTTTTAACCTTTTTTAAGTACTGAAAGCAAATCGATTAAGTGGCCTCTTGGATTATAAATGAAAAAATAAGTGGCCTCCCTTGTGATGCTATCCATTAAATGAGACAAAGTATGGCCCATCTAAAATAAATTCCTTTTAAATTTCAATCCATTTTAAATTTGATTGGGCTTCAAAGTATGGTCCCACTTACATCTGTGATGAGAGTTTTTCCCCAAAAAATAAAAAATAATTAAAAAAGTATATCAAAGAATGAGAGATGTGAACAAATTTGTAAATGGTAAGTCCTATTATATGAGACAAGACTCATTACGGTCTTAGCCCCTCAATTGAAGAGTTTGAAAAGAGACACAGTTATTGATTAGACAAAAACCAATACTATTGATAATAAATTTGTTTTTTCACATGAGAAGATCCAGTCGTGTCAAGATATTGTTTCATCAAAACTCATGGCCAGGAGTTTTCAAGTATTAACGCGTCATAAAAGGTGAGAGATAAAAATAAAACTTATAAATTGTTTTAAGATCATGTGATACTTGATTTGATATCACCAGTCACCAAAAGTGTTAATTGTAACTAATGAGTACGGACAAAATCAACGTAATGGAATTTCCAACTAAGGTTTAATATTAAACCTTACAACTACATATGTGCAAGTGTAGTTATTTAGTAAAAGACAAATAACAACACATAAAAATAGCTTTTTCAATAAGTCGATAGCTTATCAAGAAACCAAACACAAACTTACCTTAAAAACATGAAAAACTAAAGAGAACCATTACAATTTACAACTGAAAATACAAAGACAGCAATACTCAAGCAAACATTTTTTCAAACACCAAGTATTCTTACATACACAACCATGTTATTTACTGCACAATCTCAATGAAACAGAGTAAATTTAAGCTAGAAAATAAGCTGCATGACAAATAAGCTACAAGTATAAGCTCCATGGCCCAGGATTACTTAATCCTTTATCCCTCCAAGCCCAGGATTCGAACCAGGTGACAGAAAAGGGTGAATTTTCTTGTTCCTACCATTCTTACTATCATCAATTATCCCTTTTCCAATCGCCCCATTATCCCCATTTCCTGCTTTGTTTTCTTCCATTTTCTTCAGCTTGTCCTCCTGGCGCTTTTGCTGTACGTAAACATACGCGTAGCTAGCTCCCGTGGAAGACATATTGCAGAAAAATAACTTAAACTTAAAAGAACTTGTAGATAAGCTGATAGTTATTCGTTAGTCGCGAGCTAAATATGGCGCGGGACTTATGAATTTATAGGGAGAGTTTAGAGTTTGTGGAGTGTCTGATCAAGAAATGACTTGAATATTATTGCATATATAATTAAGGATGTTATATGATAATGGGACGTGGAGGGACATATAAAATAGTTATCTTTTAAGGTGGTTTAGCCATTAACAAGAAAACAATTGCGTTGATATGGTTTGTGCATAGTTGGAAGTTAATGGGGTTAGCTGTCAGCAGCCCGTTTCTATCCCTTTTTGGTACTTTAGTTTTGAAAACTATTTGATATGTTTGGAGATAACCACTAGCAAGAAACCATATGTAGGAAAAGAATATTAATGTCACTAGCTAGTTTCTAGTTTTGTGGTTAATTAATCAAGTTTTATATATGGTAATCTATGTTAATTGTGAAGAATGAGTTCATGTCCACAATCAAGAACCGAAACATTTTATCATGCATGCATGTTAAGACACTTTTGGCTTTGTTGAGCCGGTGGTAGATTGGATCTGTGACAAAGTGATGTTAAAGGACTTTATTGGTATTTGAAAGTGGTGTTCACGTGTGAATGTTGAGGTATGATTGATCTAGTGTGAGCTAAGGCCCACAACTCACTAGGGTATGCGTGGGATTGGGTAGGAAAGAATGTAAGAATTCCCATCTCAAGTCAATTGGGTATTTGCTCCTTGAGTTCTGAGTCGAGGTGGCCCACAAATCACGATGGTATGTGGTGAATCTCCATCTCAGGTCAATCAATTAGGGATGGGTTCTTGAGTTTTGAGTTGAGTTAATGAGATTAGAGTCAATTCGACTTCTTTTTGAACTATTTGATTCAAAGCATAAGTTGGTCCGTAAGTACATAACATATTAGGATATAGTACTAGGATAATTAGCATCAGTAAAAATCCTCAACTGCTTAAATCAGTAAGATGATCGAGAAAAATGAAGGTTGAAAATAGTTATTGAAATGTCTTTATAGTAGCACTATATCATATGATGATTGACATACAGGTAAAATATATGAAATCAATTCTTAATATCTATGGCCACAGTCCTCTGAATGAAGTAGCACGGCTTCCTCCTTTTCACATGAGAGGTGCAAGTTCGAATCCCACGAATAGCGTGTAGGTCTTTATCTACTATATAGTAATATGTATCTACCATATGGTAGTTTATAGAATTTATTTAATTTTTGTATTTGATCTTTGAAATATATTCATGTAATGATATTGATTTAATAATTAAATGTAATAACTTCTCTCTCCAAAATTCTTAACACCTATGTCATCTCAAATCAATAATTAAAATACCCTATTTATTGATGCGAGTTGAGTTGGATCGCCTATACATTTGCCCAACGTAGTTGTTAAGAGTGCGAATATGTTAACACACAAGCCCATATTGTTATACCCCATACCATAAGAATTAAGTCATATTAATAAGTGAAAAATATATCATACTGATATGACGTGATCCAAGCCAATATAATATTTTTAGTCCCATATGGATTAATATGAGAAATTTTCCTTCTTACTTATAAATGTTATGCCATTTGAGATTGACCTAACTTGGATGCAAAGTTAAACTCACGAAGATAGCCAATCAGTGTAAGCCCAACTTTGATTCCTGCCGGAGAATGATATGTAGCCACACATTTAATTTAAACCAATAGTAAGCAAGATCAAAAGATAATTATGTCACGAAAAAGCAATGAATTAAATAGACTTTGTTTGTTGAACCTAAATTGAACAACTTGCATTTCACTACAACAAAGTTGAGGGTTGGTGAAAAATTATACTAGAAGAGATAGACTTTAAGAAGGGACTAAAAACTACGAATTAGTAAGGTCGACAAAACATTTGATTAGATATAAGAATATATATTATTAATTCTTACACACTCAAGATTCGACTAATTCATATGTTCCTTCAATTTAACAAGATTCCAAATCAAAAATAACAGCCGGCTACCAAAGAGCTCTAAAATAGAATAAGAGACAAAATACGTTTTCAAACAGAGAATCAATACAAGATTATCATGAAACCCTAACAACACTTCGAATCAACCCAATGATTACATATCACGATCTGGGTAAATTTTCTTGATCTTCCTACTTGTTTTACTGTCTTGATCAGAACTCGAATTTTCCACCATTTTGCCTTCTTTCGCCATTGATCTTTGCAGCTCGAGTACCTTCTTCAGTTTCTCCTTCTGGCGCATCTGCTGCACGTATACCAGAGAGTAACTCGCTCCTGTTGAAGACATTATCGTAATATACGTACTTAAATACCAAGTGTTTTTGGAGATATATATATATATATATATATTGTATGTGTAAGAATTGGAGGAACTAATATATATATACACACACATATAATATATATATATATATATATATATAGAGGCCCCCTGACAAAGAGATGATCATTTTCCGAAGTTGTTTTTATGTAATACTGCTGAAAGGCGGTTTGGTTTTTCTGGAACACAGATAAGAATTATGTGGGGCTGCATATACATGTAAAAATGGGACCATGGTTTTCTTAAGGCGGCATTCATGTGCCTAGCTAACTAACCATTAATTATTACAAGAAAATAATTTTTTATTATTCTAAGAAATATGAATATTTAAGTATGAAGGATGATGTGATAGATGATATTACTAGTTTTATGTATTAAATGGCATGGACATTTGTTTGTAAAGATAATAGGGTTAAATTTGTGAGATCTTGAACTGGAACAGGATCTCTTATTTCAAATGATATTTCATATCCTATTTCATGTTTTTAAATAGATGCCATGTGTATTGTATTTATTACTAAATATTTTTATAAAAAAATATTTAATACATGTGACATGTATTTAAAGACATAGAATATGAGATGAAATACTATTTGGAATAGGAAATCTCATCCCAAATGAACTATACACCATGCATGTTTCATTCACTCTCTTAAATTAAGTTTAATGCTTATCCTCTTATATGAAATATGTGGACAAAACTGCTCCTTATACTAAATGTGGTAATATATTTATGTTATGCTTTGTGGATTTAAGCTATTTCAAATTTTTTATTTATTATAAAATCATAATTAATGTGAGCAAGAATAGTTAATAGCCAAAGGAAAATAAATTGTATGACTAATTATAAAATAATAAGTGGATATAATCAATACACAAATAAAAAAAGAATTAAAAATTTAATTAAATTATTCGAACTTAAAATTAAACTTTAAATATTTGTTTTGAAGGCATTTCGGGCTTTTTTGGATTAATATGAACATTATATTTTAGTTAACATAATTTTTTTATACTTTTTAATTGAATGAACATCTGTTTATTCATTTTTATCGAGACAATTCAAAATTTGTTGTAATATATTTTATTTATTTAAATTTTAATATATAAGTTAACAGAGATATAGTAATATATCCACCTAAAATAGTTGAAATTTATTATATTGTATAGTTAATAACTATTTTAAAGTAGAAATTCACAATATTATTATTTTCATCTGTAATATGTTGCGTGTTGTTTTATTAATTTATTACCTTAATTTTTTCAAAATTTGAATGTATTGATTAATCACTTTTTTTTTTTTGTTTACTATATTTAAAATACTTTTTAGCTTATAAGGAATTTAAAATTGAACTCAAGATATAAAATTCTTAAAATATATTGAGAAAATATATAAACACACTCGGTAAGGAGTAATTTTGTCCACTCTTTTAATAAAAGAGGATAAGTGTTACATCCAATAGTTTAGAGGGGTGAATTAGTGTATAGTTTTGAAATGTAAAAGTGTATTTAACACACGATAATATATATACATATATATGTAGTATACATATTAAGTGATTGATTTGCTTACAAAATAGCGAGGCAGCGTTAATCCTTTGCATTTCTTTCTATTCACAATAATACTTTAATGATGACACTTAGTTGTTAGATATATATCTTGTTTATCGATGAGGAATAGTTCAATTAGTGATCTGTCGCTAAACTGTCGCTAATGCTTTATTAAAATAATAGTCATAAGCTTTTTAAAATTTATTTTAGTGAAGGATGCTTAAAAACTCCCTGATTCCTCGTTGTTTAGTGATGATTTTACTAGGGTAATTTTTTTCTCGCTAATTTTAATCGTTGAATGCATATTTTCTTGTAGTATTATATAAATAATATAATATAATTTGTTTCTATTCATGTTATTTTATATATTGATAATTAATGGCGCATATGCATGTTATAAGTGATGATAATTGTTGCCAACGGTTGTCACTATTCAATTTTCAAATTATGATTGTCTATATTTAGTATTTTATCATTAATATATATATATATATATATTCATGTAATGTGAATTGGACTTAGCTGTCAACTAATCCTTCTTGAGGTTTAATTTAAAAGTAGGGGTCACGAGGAATTGGTAGCTAGCCCTACTTCACTTTCTTTTGACTCTTTGACACCAACAATAATATTATAAAAACACAATAATAGAAAGTAAATAATTTCTGCTATTGCTTTCAGTCGTACCAAAAGGATAAAATGCAAATGACATCCATCTAATAAAAAAAATTAACAAAAAGTTAAAAAAGAAAAACTATATAACAAAATTAATTAATAGTAAAAAAGCCATTTTCGGAATTTTTTTTTTTTAAATGGTAAATGCTTTTAGAGTGTGCGGTACACTGCATGTGGTGCGACTTTTGGTAGTTTTCACGATTAGAAAAATACTTTTTTTTAATAAAAATAAAATACTTCACCTCGTCTTATTTGATAAAGATTAACCGTACGTCGCCCCCGTTTGATATAATGTTTGTCCAAGTTTAGTAGAACATTTTACCAGCTCTTATTGTAAGATGTCTTTTGATGTTATAAAATGTTAGATTCTATGGTTATGTGTGTGTGTATATGTAGTTCACATATATATTGATGATACTTAATAATTTTTTATATAAGAAGAATTCAGATCTTGGGACAATTTGTTTATAATTTTTTTTTTTTTTTTTGTGTCTTTTGCTACTATTTGAGATGTGTTTTTAGCCTCTAGGACGAAACCATCACTATATGAGTGATAATAGAATAGCATCTTGATACAGTTGAACCTTTCACATTTGACAATAAATTTGCATATGATCATATACACACACACATATAGATGGGTTTAATTGGACCTTTTTTTTTGTTTTTTTTTCCTTCTTGAGGGAATTGGCCATGGTCTTGAGCAAGGAAGGTATCATAGAGGTTGAGTTTGAATACGATGAGACGAGAATGGGAAATTTCGAGTCATCCACTTAAATACGTACATATGCAAATTGAGAATTACTCATGAGAATATGATGAAAGTATAAAGTAAATGCTAATTGCATTATTATATATGGCATTATTACACAATTAAATACACACTCAATTGAATGATATTGCCATTGATCACGAAGCCAATTAATCCATGGAATAATGATTTCATGATTTCCACAATGTTGGTGGAGCCATCTTATGGGGATTTCAACTAGTATATAGCCAACTATTTCATGAGTTTTGAGCACTTTCTCCGGTAAAATGTAGGTGCATAATTTGTTTTCTATAGACAAGACCATAATCCATCCACAATCTTTCTTTAATAATTATGATCAATTATTAGACCCCATTTTCACAGGCCTTTATTCAAAGCTATCCATAAGAGGAATGGACACGTGATTTTATGGCAGAAATTAAATATTAATTAATTTTTCTTTTATATGACATTCAATTTTTAGGTGAAGCAATAATAAGTTACAATTAGAGCCACACCGACTAAAAGACAATTGTCCAAGTCTCGAAAACACCCATGTATGGGAAGATTACACGTTATTTATAGGACGAGAGAGGCGGAAAAAAAAAAAAAAAAAAAAGCTTCATAGTTCGAACTATTGATGTTTTCACACATTGCTCACTGAAATTTTTTTTTTTTTTTTTGGTTATGTTTTGCGTATAAGCAAATCGATTTGTTATCCTTTACTATCTTAATATATTTCAGACAAAATATTATGTCATGATTCTTATTTCGATTTTTCTCGTTCCTTCTCTTCGATAAGAATAAGGATTTGAAATGATACAATTTCCTCTTCATTCTGTCGTGCTCATCGAAATAAGTGGCTAAGCATGCTTTTTTGGATCCAAACTTCTATTTGTCTTCTTCTTACATCAAAAACCCAACTGTTGCATAAACTAGATTTTAGTACTATGCGGCATTCTTTCTTAATTTTGAGTTTTCGGAACCATTCTATCTTGATTCTTCTCCACATTCTGATCGGGTGATTCAAAAATATTCCTATGAATTTTTCAACTGATATTTCAATATAGAAAGATCTCCTTATTTCTTCATTGCAGGTTCTCACATCATTTTCTTGAACAGATATTACTATCACTGTGGAACACTTTAAAATGAATAATGTTTACCATTCTATTATTCACACAAACCACCTTTCATCAACATTTCACGCAATATATTATGTCATGATTCTTTCATTTCTTGAATTGTGACAAACATGAGGACAACATTATGGGGCATGCAACCACCCTCAATGCAATAAACGATCATGAAAACTCGAAACAAAGAAAGGTATGTTAAAGACTGGGTGAAATTTAATTGGCGATATTAACAAGAGACAAAAAGTTCATCTAGTTACGCGAGAGAACTTGTTAGAAACACTAATTAACTATAATGTTTTATTTCCTACAACTCAAAAACTCTTGTACAAAACAACCTCATGATAATCAAATATCTATAATTATCCAATACCCCACATCCTCAATTATTGATTTTCAATTAAACTTGTCAATTCCAATGTGCTCCTCTTACTTTCCACTCTTAAATACAAGTGTGCTCTTAGTCATTTGATTAAAGTGTCACCACCCATTCTTAAAACCATAGACTTTTGGTTGTATGTATTATTTAATGAGATATTATGTGTGCCCTATGGCGACATATTAAGCTAATCCTTTCCGAAGTCTTCACTTTCTTGTAGGTGTATTTTGCACTTATCATGCATATGAGGAACACTCTTTAGACAAAATTATATTAAAATGTCTTAATGTCAATCCATGCAATAACTAAACAAAATGTTTCTATCAAGTAATATCACTTACTTTTTATCAATAATTTGTCGAAAAACAAAAATGCATTATCCTTAGCAAGTTGGAGATCGAGAATTCTGAAACAATTCATATTTGTCAATGAGGTGGAATTTGTATAAAGCCCATCGAGAGTTTTGATTCTCTCGAGTGCAAACTTTAATCATTTATGAGGAAACGGCCTTGATTTTGTTTTTCAAGATGGAAAATATCTTGAGAAATATGATAAAATATAGCAAATGGTATCTATTTAAAACATTTATTGTGAGTTTTGCTATTTTGAACTATTTGCTTGTTGGATTTGCCTTAATAATTGAAGGAAAAATCCCACCAGCTAGTAAGAATTTGCCCAATATTACATGCTCGTTGTCAAGCATAAAAAGTTTTATTTAACCTCCAGAAGATGAATTCTATAAATTTTAAAAAGTGAAAAATAATGTAATGCAAAAAATAAAATTTGTCAGGACTATGCATGATTAAAGTTTTGAATCCTACAACCGTATTTAAATAATTTAAAATCTACTTACTAGATTAGGGAATATTATTTCAACTTTTTAATAATTAAAAATTTTGAATCTTCACAAAATTTAGTCAAAATTGAACCAGCTACATAATTAATATTTTTATAAATTGAATAAAAAAATCAACTTATATTTTTACCACCAAACTCAATTCCACTATCTTCCCTTAATACTAACGTCAAAATTTCCATTATTTTTTCTTCCAACTAGCAAAAAAAGCCGTACTAACAAGTAAATAAGTGCAAAAACAATTTCAAATCCTACAAATTCCCAGCAAATTCTAATGCTACACCCCTCTACATCAACACAAAAAACTAGTTTTCATCATTGAATCTTAACAAAGTTTCTCCCATATCATAAATCACAAATCACTCAAGAAAAAGATGGTTACACCCATAACCAACATCAATATCTTCTTAATACAAAGTGAAATTCTTCCTGCACCAGCATAATATGGCTTAATCATGACATTAAACCTGCAGTCCTCGATCGATGGATCAGCCCGTGTGACCGTTCCGAGTCCATTAAACTTACAAGCTTCATCGAGCTGGTTGTTCTTCTGGTAGAAGCTATTGAACGCGTACGATATATTCCCCTGCGCATCTAAATTGCCACACGACGTCTGATAACCGAGGCTTGTGCAGTCGGCGAGCCCACAAGCATAGCTCACGCTGGGGGCCACCTGAGCATCGTTGACTCGAGCATTTGGCTTCATGATGCACCATTTTGGTTCCAAGTAGCTCACGTTTCTTGCAGGGACAAGAGATCTAGAGTTTGTTGTTCCTAGGTTGAGTGAGTACTTAGGTTGTCCATCGTACCGGAAGATTCCCCAGTGTCGCTCGAAGTTTCCCGGCTGAATGCTCTTTTCATCCTCGTCTACCAAGCTGAATAGGTACGCATCGATTGGACCAGGCCTCATTGGTGTTCCTCTTCCAGCTGATATATGAGACATGAACCCTTGGTTGAATCTCTGTGCTGCTTGTAGGTTAGCATTTCGATCGCCATCAGTGGGCCAGCCGATCTCACCTACTATAATAGGTAAGTTTCCAAACCCGTTTTTCTGTAGTGCCCAGGCAAGAGTATCATAGTTTGCATCAAACATGTTGTAATAAGTGGTTCCACCATCGTTTAGAGGC
>JACFYI010002069.1:1405976-1417913 GCA_014898755.1 Handroanthus guayacan
TGCAACATGATGAAGCCACACCCTAGTTCTCCGACTGCATATTTCAACTAAAAATCCACTTGGATGGCGAAATAGTAGTCCAATAACTTCAAAAATTGAAAGGGTGACGTGCTTTTATTTTATATGAGGTAATGTGCCACAAAGAATAAGCTTGAGGGGCGAAGCGTGGTTTACCCTCATTAATATTATCAACGTACGGTTAAAACTCGTAAAACCACTACAATAATTCATTCAACATTTTCAACAACTACTTCTTCTATATCAATCAACACCAAACTTTGGCATTCATATGTGAACGATGTTGATAATGCAAAAAGTTAAACTTGCAAAGTATTTCACAAACGGAACAAAATTATTAATCTTAATGAAGCAATGGAATTCGAACATACAGTACACAACGAGGACAGAGGATATAGGCTGACCTGATCATCACATTGTTAGTGGTGAGATGATGAGAGACATTCTGTGAAACCCATCTCTCAGCAGCCTTGGAGCTGCTGGCTAAAGTTGACAGCATGTCGTTCGGAATGCCGACCATAACCTCAATCTCAGAATGGCCTAAAGCTCTTAATGTATCATAATCAGCGTCAAAAAGCTTAACTTTTTGAATCCCGTTCTCTCTTAGCATCCTCACCACTATCTCGGGTGGCAACTGGTGAGATGATTGAGAGCCCCAGTTGGCACCTATTGCGCCCGCTGCATGCAACATCCGAAGGAATATCGTAATAAACTTACATAGGTCCCATATAGTTTTAATCAAGTGATTCGGATAACACTTCATGAGAACAAGTGTGTTAGAAGAGTAAACTTCAGACAGGGTTGGACAAGAAGTGAAGACAACAGAACACCTATGGGAACATTTGTGAAAAGCATCCTAAGACGGTGGTAAGATTATGTTCTGAAGTACAGGAAGAAATCTGACAGCCGGATTACCAAGACAAAGTTTACTGAATCCGATGAAAAGACAAAGGGGAATAGAAGAGGTTAAAGAGTTTGACACAATATCTCGAGGGATTTATGACATCAAAAGGACAAACGAACATAAGGTAACACAAAATGACAGAGACGGAGGATACCTGCGACAGCGCGATTGACAGCACTCGCTTTTACTGGGCTAGACGATAATCTACGAACGTCTGTAAATATACATAAACACTAATAACAAATTAAATTAAGGCAAAAAACATTATAATTAAGTTAGCGTGAGAATCTTGATCCCGAGCATTACATGATGACTGAAAAATCGAGTAACACTGCCATGTTCTAATGCTGGCTTTCAAAACTTGCGAACCAAAGAAAATGGCAAATCCGTGTGGTCTATTACATTATAATCCTAAGTCCAGACAGCAACTAAGTCAAAACAAATGGAACTTAGCAACAATAACCTTTTCACCATGTTCAGTCCTACACTTTTAGTGAGGAAAACAATAACATAAACACTTTCATCGTGCCAAACTGTCCTCGCTATATTCATCGGTTTAGAACAGAAATCTACCCTCGTCAACAAAATGTCTAGAACAATCCAAGTTAAAATGTAAAGTAGATCCAAATCCTCAAAAGCCATAACAAGATTATCCTTTTCCCCCCCAAGAATACAGAGATAATCGAAAACACAATGAACTAGCATCACAGTTTTTTTCTTTTTAATGCAAAAGGTAATGATATAAACCAAAAAAATGAAATGAGATCCGATGATCTTGATACAAGGATAAGAACCCGCCTTGAGGTGACTAAGAGCACTCTCTTTGTCCAAATTCGATGACACAGAGTCATAAGCATCTGTGTTATTAATAGAAGAACGTCCATAATGAACGAATTCTTGGAGAATAATCTTATAAAAAAATCAGAAAATCAAGAATCACGCAAAAGAAAGTAAATAACAATCCACCTTTGCGAGCAATGGACTCACTCCAAAATCGACTGAAGAACGTAATGAATGATAGCTTCCCACTTCCAACATTACCAATTGTTGATGCATTTGAGCTAGACCCTAACAGCTGAAACAGGAATTATAGCAGCAATCAGCAAATTTCAAAAATTTTTCTTCGATCCATTCACATAAAATAGGACTATTAAACAAAGAATCTGCTGAAAAATATGGGAAAATATTAATAAAGATAACAAATACTGATCAAGAATCGTCAATGTTTAGCTATCTGCATTCATATAAAGTGAAACTATGATTAATTCTTGCATTTATTTGGATAACATTTGTGGTGATTTCTACTACAATTTCTGAAACTAAAACTACATTTTCTTACCAAGACTTGGTTTTTATCATTTTTTTCAAGTTTTTACAACTAGATAATCAATCTACTTTAATTGTAATTAAATATAAACATTCCCATGAAAGAAAGTTTAGTTCTTTAGCTTGCGTTCTTATTCCTAAAAAGGCATAAATACACCATTAATAATTTCTAATACAAAAACAAAGGAAATCTATATTTTTTTCATAATTTAAAGTCTTCCATAAAATAAAATAAAATAAAATAAGAAAATCAAAAAACCTATAGAACTTTGAAGAAAGTTGCGAAACAACATTTTCTTATCCACCATGTAATACTAAGAAAGATACTAACATCATGTTCAGGGCATCTGTTAATTCTTATCAGCTCTTTAAAAACATCAAAAACAATTTATAAAAAAAAAAAAAAGAAGCTTACCGAGAGGAAGAGGGAGAAGAGGAGAAGGCGATACATTTGCTGCAGATCTCTATTTCTATGGAGAAAACAACTAAAGAGATAGATTTTAAAAAATGGGATCTTGAAAAGAAATTAAAATAAGTAAGAAGTTAAACAACTTCACTTTCATTCGAGCAACCTGGTAAGCTGTAAAGGATATACTTCGTTTGTAGTAAAATATTTGCTTATATTCAAGAATAGCTTCGATGTTGTAAAGTAGGGGGAGAGGGAGAGAGAGAGAGACAGAGAGAGAGAATTTTTAGAGTAGGACTTTTTGCTGTCAAAAATATGTCCAAAATCGATAAGATTCTCGTTGGGGGCTGAGGCTCTCGTGTTGCATGAAAGGTTCTTTCTTGCCCCCAACTTTTTCTTTTTCCTTTTTTTTTGTCCTTTTTCATTTTTGAGAAAATTAATTTTTTTAAAAAAAATATGTGCATTTTAGAGTGATATTATTTGATTTATTATCAAAAATTAGATGATAAGCAAAAATATATACGGAATTCGTTTTTAATTGCATTACAAGAGAAGAGGATATTAATGGGAATATACTAAGTTACAATATGAAATTTATCATTATTAATTTTATATATAAAGTGACACAAAGGTTTATGTTGTCACAATAATAATTTCAATAAACTAATAAAGTGACACGAGTAGAGTGATAGTCTAGTAATAATAAAAATTTTGTCACAAATTGTAAGGATAGCTTTTTGTTGTTGCTAGACATATACCACTATAATTATGTATAGTGACAACTTAAAAAATTAGTATATTGTCAATATTAAGATATATTATATAGAAAAAAAGTTATTATCACTAAAAAACTATTATTATCTATAAAATGAAAGTTATCGTCATATTATTTGTGAAGATTTCTTCACACTATCCCTCAGTTTTTTCCCATTCATGTTATCTATGTTATATAGTGTCATTTTTTCAGTAGGAAAGGAAAAATTAATTATGTGGCATAGGTACTTTTAGTTAAATCAATAGTTTAAAAGAACTACATTTTAAGAAATAAAGTTTATTGATGTCTCAAAATAAGGTCAAGGATGAAATATTAGTATTATTATGTGTAATTTAATAATTTGCAATATAAAAATTAGTATGTGTTCTCCATAGAAAGATTTGGAGATGAAAATAGATTAGATTCTTTTTCATTTCTTTTTTAGGGCAAAAAGTTTATAACATAATTTTTCAGCCACAATTCTCTATAACAAAATATAGACTGTCAAAAAAAAAAAGGTGGATGCCAAGATGAACCATAGAGTAGATTTATACACATTTTAAGACTGAAAATTTTGAAGACTATAAATTCCAATTCTTATTATCAATTAAGAAAGATAAAGTAATTATAACCGATAAGTTTTTTAGGTCGAGGTTAATGTAAATGTATTATATATATACTTGATATGAGTGGATGTAATTACAAACATGAATTCAATATTTAATTAGGGATAATTACACTTTACCCCCTGAACTATAAGCCTTTTACACTTTACCATCTAGTGACCGGAATATTCCACCGGAAACCACTCAAGGGAGCAACGTGCAAAGTTTCGAAATGTTGATATGATAGTTTGAAACGACAAAAGGTTCGGTGGGTAAAATGTAAAAAGGCCCATAGTTCAGGGGATAAAATGTAATTACAAAAATACCTTGCCAGGTCAAGTTCGAAGTTCTAACATGGTAAAAGCTTGAGTTGTTCTTACAGTGTCTAAAATGGTGTCATTGCTAATGATGGGTATTTATAATTATAGGTGACATAGAATATGATTTGAAGATATAATGACAGGCCTAGTTTACAATCATGAATTCGGGTCATACTTTTGTGCCAAATATAGGTCCGCTCGTGACCCAAATGCAAAAGATGCGAATCTTGAGGCAAATAAACGATTTCAATCATTTTCAAAGTTATTTTTAGGCATTTCGACCCGTCATCTGGGCTTTACCCACATCAAAAAGTATTAACTTTGTTATATAATGGGTTATACTATTATAAACAAAATACTTTTATTATTTTCTATAATATAATAATTTCTAAGATAAAAAGATTTCCAACCAATAAAGTTTCTAGAGTGGAACTTTTGCGGATAATTTTCTTTTTCATCTCTTTCCAAAGCAAAGTTTAGATTATATGGGGACACATGAGGTGTGAATGAGTCATACAATAACTTTGACAATATATAATATTTGTATTTGATATGTTTTTTGGATATAATAATATTATAATTAATGAGAAAATGAAATGATTGGACATTTTAGTTTTTGATTCTCTATCTGCAAAGTAATCTTTATCGACTTAAATGTACTTTCTTCATCTTAAGATTTTGAGTCGATAAGACTTTTAGATCGTAATTGAAAAAATTATAACAAATATAGTTATGGTATTTAATAAAAAATCAAAAGTTATTGTACATTATTAATGGGCCTACCGTGTGAATATTTACTTACATTATCACATGCAATTTGCGTCTTAAATTGTTCGATTATATATTATGTTATTAAGGTTTCATTTTATGAAATTATCATAATTAATCTACTACTTCATCATATATTTGAATATATATTTTTAATAAAATTATTAACTAAACGTGCAAACTGAAGTAATGCAAACAATGCTAGTTGGATAATATAAAATGACCATTTTACCTTTAATGAAAGAGACTCGCGTCTTTTATAAATAGAAATATAATTTGACCAGAATATTACATACTCCTAGACAAAGTCTAATGGTGTAATGTTCGCATGTCCTTATTACCCAACAAATAAGCAAATAAATAAATACGCATCTCTAAATTTTATGATACACATTTAATATTTTTATCTCAACATGTATTATCAATCGCTCTATCTTTCTCACCTCACTCAAACCTAGTACTAACTTTGAGCGTTAGAGAATTTTCATTGTACTCACACAGCAACCCTAACTCCTCGAGTTCTCAAGATTGGCCCGACCACGATACTGATTCATTTGACTAGAAAAATTTCCTTCACCCTTGTTACAATCCTTATTGTATCCATATTTGTGCAATTCTAGCTAAAATAAATCGAACCTTTAATTATAGGCTCACAAATCAATAAGAACCCCAAGACATATATAAAATTAGTTGATGGGAATGGAAGACCTAAATTTCTCCTCCTTTTTCCTTTAATTTCAACAAAGATTCTCATACATCAACTACAACTTTTTTTACCAGCAAGAATTCCTTCCTTTCATGGAAATTTATATCAATCATACAAGTTACATTTCCTCTGTGTACCAGATTGTGAACATGTTCTAACAACATAAGTGAATTTCTCTTTGTTGATTCCTCGTACCTAATAACACAAACTTACAGCAGTTTTTGTAAACTCAGCATTTCATAGAAGTCCAAGTGCTTTCAGTTGCTGAACATGCTCTGGTGGGAGAGGTGGAGGCGCCCAGTCGGCTCCTGCCATCTCATTGTCTACGTCCTCAACGACGTACTCCTACAAGAGAAACATCAAAGATTGTTCAAAGTCGAAATTGATGAATGCATCGGTTCTCAAGAGAGTGCCGACTAAAAACAAGTCAGATATAACACGTTTCGTGTCTTAATTTGTCTGGGTCCATAATGTTATATCATAAAGCAATAGAATCGTGAGACACTTTCTTAATTAAGCACCAGCCTCCTCATTTCCAATTATAATTTGTGCATGGATCGAGTGTGCACAGAACACTAGTTCTCGAATAACACATCAAGAAGGCGGCTACTAAAAGGGTTCCAATTTAAGAGCAATATTTCACACTTGCAGGAAAGTAAATTTGGAACAAAAGCAAAAGGAATAGACCTTTTAAGATGATGTAATTCCGATCATAGCGCAAATGAATAAAAATGTAATGGTAACTCACTTTTGTTAGCATTCTTTTTGCGAGTATGTGGTAGTGCCGCTGCCAAATCCTTTGTCCGACCATTGTGGCCACTAGCACGCTATAAAATATACCAATGACAGTAAATAAACCAAGAATGACTAAAGCCATGATGAATAATAATGGCAAACCGGCTTCACCAGCACCTCCTAGGCAACCACATTCACCCACTGCACTAGCACAACTTTCGAGGCACGCCGTACAGTCAGTCCACATGCAAAGTGTGCCGGGCAAGTGGCAATCAGCACACATTCTGCATGAATGATCAGAGAGTGTCATAACTGAAGTACCACGATTAATGGGATGAAAAGAAAAGCATAAAATCGTTGCAAGATGAAGGATATTGAGCATGATTTGTTGGTTCATCAATTTATGATACGTATAAAGAAAAATATATGCCATTCTCGGCATTCAGAATCCACCAGGGATGTGAAGAAATGGTGTGAAAGATGAAATTGCCCCGGGTACCTAACTGGAAAGTGGAAGATGCCCAAAGACTCCAAGAGTCTGTGTCTTTTTTTAGAGGGTTGAGCTAAGCCCCGTCTGATGCATACAATGTGGCATCATCCAATGATGCCACATTAGCGTGAATATAGCAATCCACATCAGCGTGAATATAGCAATCCACATCAGACGAACACTACAAAAATGCCCACTAGAATCCAGCCAAAGGTATGCATTCGATATTTACAACCTCAACTCGCATTATCTGACCTCTACCGACCTAAGCATTGAAGGGTCGTCGTTAGGCTCCCTTCCAAAGTTCCCAGCAACCTTAAATTAATGTTGTTCCTCTGTTTCATGCCCACAGCCAAGTAGCCAACCCAGATTCCAACCAAACTCACTTGGACCGAATCTCAAAATCAAATAGACCGATTTCTTTTTTCTTTTCCCCCCTCAAAAGATGGTCAATTATAGAAACCAATCACTAAATCCGTAACTAACATATTATGAGAATCTGTGTAAAGGAGAAATATTCTCATTTATGACATATGCAAGATGAGATCATATACCCTGGATGACAACAACAAAGGCACAATTCTCGACATGGTTGAGCTAGATCATTCCGCACTCTTCTATCATAACAAGTTATGAAGCAGCCGGATAATCCGAGCAAAGCAAAAAATAACAGTGCCCCTGCAAAAAATATAATTTTGAATGCCTTTAACATAAGAACATCAAAAGTTCATGCCTCCATAAATAAATAAATTACAATAACAAGCATAGATGGACAAATAAGCTCAAAATTTTTACCACATATGTAGTAGAAACTAAATTCACCGTCAAAACCGCAGGTCAGACGAAGCCAAAATTTCTGATAACCATCAATAATATACATCAAGTATGCCAATAGAGCAATAACCTATAAAAAGTATGTCTTTGAGTAACTCAACATAAAAGTAATTAAAAAAAGGAGAGAGAAAAAAATCTAATAAAATGAAAAATAGTCCAACAACTTACCAGCTGCACGGCAAAAAAGATAAATAGAATGTCCCTAGTGACAAAGAATCGGAACTTCAATGTTCGCCATTTCCTATCAGCGATAGCATGGACTCTTAAATGGTAAGGAGCCTTGCATGTTGTGCAATGAGCAAAGGCAAACCCTTCCTGCAGGAAGAAAAGGAACAGCAAGGAATTAAATGACATCATACACCAACCTTAAATTTTAGGCATCCAAGATCGTCATCATCTGAAACTAGCTAGAATACATTTACCAAAGATCATGGTCTGCAGCCATAAGAGCTTTTCTTTTATGTTCCATGGAAATCACATGTTATACCATATCTCCCCAGGGTATATAAATATTTGTCTTATGCTACAAGTTTAACTTTCAAACTGGAAAAACGGATAAGATTTTATCTCCTTAGATCTAAACAATCTTCTGTTTTTGAACATGAAGGAATAAAGAAGCATTTAGCATTGCCAGAAATTGTAGCCCTGCTAAAAGCACAAAAATTGAGGGGAACAACTTGCACAAATGGTATGATAATTTCACTAAAGACTAACCACCGCAAAAATAAAGTTAACATCACAGTTTTGCATACCTTCACAGCACGCCAATGATCCAAACATTCTCTGTGTACATACTTTGATGTCCCTTTACACTTGCAAGGAGCAATAAAATCCCTACCTGATAGAGAACATATTCCGTAAATCAATTGTGATAACCACTCACGGCACATTATCAATCAAACTGTTATGTCTAATGCATCATATTCATAATTCTCCCAACCAACAGAAGAAATAAACTGCCAAGACATAATCTTGAAGAACTTTAAATGGAATTTACAATTGGTGAGGGAATATTTCTCCTTGCAGTTCACCAAAAGAGATAGCTTATCCCTCATGTTCAAAGTAAGTTACTATTCATTCGAACCATTTCCATGGCCAACATGTGAAACAACTTCATTTTCATCCTTGAATTTCAATAATACGGCCCAATTTAACTTCAAAGTTCATAGAGAATGCAAAAACAAGGAACGACGTCAACAAACTTTTTCCGGGTATAATTAGCGGTACCCGAGTTTCTTTCCTATTCAAGCAAGACCCAATTTTCTTCTCAAAGTAATTAAATGCCCAAACTCTAAAACCTCTTCAAACACCAAAAATGTGATCACTCCTTAGTTATGAAATATCTCCTTGTAGTCCCAGACTCCCAAATTGACACACAAATGTTGAATCAAGTGTGAAGACAGGCAGCATCATAAGTCCATTAAATTACTCCCCTCGTGGGGAAGTTACGTTTTATACCTTTTATCCAGCAAATTTATTACAGATTGTGAAAAGCGCAAGCAATTCTACTTAATTCAGCACTTCCCACGCACAATGAACAAAACCCATGAAGATTATCAACCCAAAATTGCCACAAGATAACATTTCCAGTAAAATTACAACCAGCAGCAAGAACAAAGCTCCAAAAGTTGAATTTGAGCAAAATCTAGGTAATTTACCATCAGTTTCGAGGCATATACGGCATTGAATCTGCTCATCGGGGCCTGCCTCGAGGTCAATCTCCGATGGCTCCGGCGGCACCAGCGGTGACGAATCAGAGTGCTCGCCACCCATTATATAGAAAATCCAGCTCTATTTCATACAGAGGAAAAAAGCAAAACCCCTTAATTTGGCTTAAATTATACGTTTTTTTGGACGCATAGAAAATTGGCAAGTAACTTCAACTACTATTATACTTCAGGGTTTCAGAATTCAGACTTCCATTCCGTGATCAAATGGAAGTCTGAAGCTTTTTCAGTTCAGATGACACCAAGAAGAGGAATTGTCCGCGGAGAAAAACAAAAAAGTCTTCGCACTCGTGTTGAACGGTTGAATTCCATAATTGTCCCCGCTCTATGAATTTATGACCAACATGTCCTCAAGCCCATTTGAATTTTAGATCCTAAGCACTATTGGTAATGTATAGTGCATACATGTTATGTCTCACAAATCCACTTGAATAGAATTTGATGAAGTGTACTTAAGTAGGGGCGAAGTTTGTAGAAAAAATTGAGGTGGAACATATAGTAGGTACTTCGAGCTTAAAGATGGGATGCAACCCTGAATTTGCAAATCAGGAGAGAAGGCTTCCGCTAAAAGTCTTCGATGCTCCAGTCATATCAATTAAGTTAGGTCTAGCAATCGTCACAAGAGATAAGTAAAGTGAGTAGGGTGGACGCATTGAATGTACATTTATGACATTTATTCTGTTCGATATTTCTAGAGATCCATCTTGGACCATTTCGTTGATGGATTTGCTTCTCCAAATGGTGTAAAAAAATGATTATGTTCTGATAATATTATAAGGACTGAACAGTTTTTCTTTCTCTTCAACAATAAAACTAGTACTTGTCCTAGCAGTGGTGCAGCAAAAGTGTGGATAGTACAATGGATCATCAGGAATTGACTCATACATACAACTATGGATCTCATATGAGGTAATGTAATCACATTAATGAATGTCTGTAACAACATTAAAAGCGGTTCTAATATCTATTGTATACTAATTCGACTATCTTCGATCTCATGGGGTCAACTATAGTGTGGATGTGATTAGTTATCGATCTTAAGCATAATTGTTAAATAAAAAATGATCGAATAGTATAACTTATGATCGAGAACCTAGAGGTGATTACCTAGTGACATCTGCACGAGGTCAAGATCCAAGCTAAGTTGAGCACGATTAACTATGCAGGCATTTCCTGAGTGTCACATAAGCATTGGTTATTTGGTCTAGTTGACGTGTGGTCTCTAGGTGGGTACTAAGTGAAAACTCGGTTTTATCCATATCAATATATCTAAGTAAATTCAATTATATGAGTTGCATATGAAAAATTGATAGATTATGGGACTTTTTTTTCCCCCTTTCCAAAATCTCATTTAAAATATTCTTTTGGTAAGCTCTAATTAGTTACTAGTTTATGAAGTTTTAAAAGTTTAACCAAACAATATATTCGCACTACAGTTTCATTTCCGTAAAAGTTTTCTCTCATTTTTTTTTTTCTCTAGAAACAATCTTTTGAATTGGCATTTAAGTAGTTCTCATTGATATGAATTCTCTTTCTTGATGCAAGTGATTCTATCAATATAAGAAAGAAAATTTTTCTTCAAGATGATCAAGTTAGATGTTCAATATTCCATTAACGTTATTTTGTTTACTCATGTTGACGGGGATTGGACGTCCAAGGAACTAAATAAACAATTGTGAAAAATATATTTCGACGCATATCAATCGCAAAATGATTGTACTTGATCTGCTGTCAACTAGTATCACTAACACCCTATAAACAAAAAATAATTATTAGAAACTTATTGTCTATTTGACAGTAACATATATATTAGTCAGCATTCAAATGATTTTGTTTTTCTTGTAATATAGATAATATAATGATTAAATAAACCAAAAAAAATTGGAGCATCATTCAAGTTCAAACCACCTAAATAGTGTGCTAGACATATAGCACATGATTAGAGGTGTCAAATGAGTCAGTTCGGCCCGGCCAGCAAAACTGTTTAGCTCCGCCCAAACTGGTTCCGGGCTTATCCAGTCCTAGGCTTAGGCGGGCCGAGCTGAAGCGTAGCCAAAATCCCTTTTGGAGAGGCCAGGCTCTAATCAGCCTTTTTAATAATAGGGCCGGGCCTAAACGGTTTCGGGTTAAATGGTTCCAAACTAAATGAGCCTTAAACGGGCTAAACAGACCAGGGCTGAACGATCCTTAAATGGATTAAATGGGTTGGGCTTTTTTTAAAAAAAAATATAAAATTAAGCAATTCTTGATGTAATTGTAATAAAGAAAAGGAAATAAGCAATTTTTCATTTATTTAGTTCAAAAAACTCTTAAAAATCTAAAAAGAAATACCCTAAATTTTATA
>JACFYI010002069.1:1418339-1428697 GCA_014898755.1 Handroanthus guayacan
AAAAAAAAAGTGTCTGAGCCCGGGTTCGAACCGGGGACCTCCAGTGTGTGAGACTGGCGTGATGACCAACTACACCACCCAGACGTTGTTGAGAAGTTCACGGACTTAAGGAATAAAAAAGGATAGCAATTCACTATCTTCCGTTATCATGCATTTGTTTTTTTATTTTTCTTTCTTTTTTTTAAAAAAATTTATTAATATAATAAGAACATTAAAAAAAGTTCCTTAACAGTCAACTACAAAGTAGAAAAATCTTCAAACATATTATACCATAAAAAATAAATAAATAAATGAAGAACAACTCCGACACTAATAAAAATCAAACTTGGAAAGAATTATAAGAATTCTGTTTTATCTTTATGGCAAAACCTTATTGTCATGTCTTTTGCTTAATAAGATCGTAAGAAAAATAATTTATACACATGTGATAATATTTCAAGCAATGGCCAAAAAAAAATTGATGAAAACTATCAGCTATTTTAAATGGTTCGCATAACTTGATATTTGTAAAAAGACTTCTTTTTATTTTTTATGCTATCTATATAATATGTTTTTTGACAATTTTGAAAGTCATAAATATTAACTATAATCCCACGTATAAAACGAATAAACTCTATTTATCGGAATACAATCAAATATTAAGAAATAATTAACATTGTAAAATACTGAATAACCTAACATAAAACTGTACTTTTTAAGAAAATTAATTTACTCATTTAAAGTGGTAGTATATATCTCTAATTTATATTTAAAATTTTAACAACTTTAAAGATTCATATATAATTTATTATTATAGAGTTACAATTATTCATACTTTATGGCTTATTTAAGTTAAACAAATATATTCAATACCTACTATTTTGAAATAAAATCTCTTTTAGGGCAAATAGCCCTTTTGACTTTTTTCATTAAAACAATAAATATTGTTTTTATAATGAAGTAAAATTAATTTTCAAAATCCAATATGTAAATAAACAATTAAATTTCCCGGTGCAGTGCACCGCGCACTCATTGTTTTAGCATATATAGTTAGGTTTATCTTTGCTACAGTCTGCATCTTCATCAGCAGCAGCGATGGCGAAAACTAAACTGAAAAAGCAAAAGCTGGTCAAGAAGTCCGCCGCCGGTATAACTCCCAAAATCGAGAAAAAACTAAAGAAAAAGAAGAAAACCAAGGTCTCCAAATCCGGATCCACGGATTCTGACTCGGATACCGACCCGAATACCAAGATCCAAACCCTACTCGAACCCTTCTCCAAGGACCAGCTCATCGCTCTCGTCACCGACCTCTCTTTGTCCAACGACTCCCTTTTCGCACTCGTCAGATCGGCCGCCGACCAAGATATCTCCCACCGTAAAATTTTTGTCCACGGGCTGGGTTGGGACGCCACGCGCCAGTTGGTTGAATCGATTTTCGGAGCTAACGGCGAGATTGAAGATCTTAACGTGGTGAACGATCGGGCTACTGGGAAATGTAAGGGCTATGCTTTTATTACCTTCAAAACCCGGAAATCTGCTAAGAAGTTGTTGAAAAACCCTAAGGTTAAAGTTGGCAATCGTATAGCCTCATGCCAGCTGGCCTCAGAGGGTGCTGCGGCTCCCGATGCCTCCGGGATAGTTTCCCAGCAGCATTTCTCGGCGTCGAATTATCCTCAACGGAAGATTTATGTAAATAATGTGCCGGTGAATGCTAGCGTGGAGAAATTAAGGGCTTTCTTCGAGAAATTTGGGGAGATTGAGAGTGGGCCGAGGGGCATGGATCCCGCTACTGGAAAATTTAAAGGGTATGCTATTTTTGTGTTTAAGACTGTGGAAGGAGCGAAGAAGGTTTTGGAGGAGCCGTATAAGTTATTTGAAGGAAGTCAATTGCATTGCCAGAAGGCCACAGAGGGGAAAAATAAATTGGCCAGCGGGGCAGCATCCATAACGACGGCGCAGCAGCCAGTACAGCCGCAGATGCTGGCAGCAGCGGCAGCAGCGCAGCAGGTGCAGAACATGGCTTTGTTGGGGCAGCCAGCAGGGCTTGTGAATTCTCTATATGGCGGTGGGATGATTGGGAATGCAAACTTGGGTGCATTAATGGGCGGGTATTATGGGATGATGGGGGCCCCGGTACAGAGCTTGGGTTTAGGTGCGTATGTTGCTTCGGGTGCTGCCGGTGAAGGTGGATCAAGTGGGGCAATGCTTCAAGGGTTGCAATATACGTACCCAAGTTTGCAAAGTGGGCAAACTTCTTCGTCCTTGGCTAAGGCTACCGGGACTGGGGGCAGTGGTTACTCGCCTAGTTTATGGTATGATTGTGGTTCCTTTATTTATCTTACTAGGAAAATATGTACATCACTGTCTTTTGCATTTGGTATTTCGGTTTTAAGAACATGCCATGATATATACCACATACAGTGTTTGATGATAAACTCAGTTATTATAGTACATGAATTATGAAGGTTTGGTAGAGTATTGGAGAAAGAGTAGACTATACAAGGTATAAATCACTTATGTTGCATGCTTATACTTTATGCCTTTCGAGGATATTCTCATTCTTGCTATTATCAAAAGATTAAACGGTATGGTACTGGACATGCAGTCATAAGTATCTTTTAGAACGGAATTGATAGATATTTCCTTCCTAATACAAAGTTCACGGAGCACTCATTCAATGCCGCAATGTTTTTTTTGTGTTTACGATAATATGTTTATGCCATGTAAGGTATCTTTATTGCCCTCTGTAATTTTTTAACAGCCACATTTTGTCGTGTATGCCATGTGAGTAACTTGTATGGATGTCGTCGTACCATATCTATCAGAAAAGTTCTTAAGCCTAAGGAATAATTCCAAGCTTGTCTTTTGATTTATTGGAACATAATTTTACATTCTGAAATTTTTATACTGGTATTTTATGTTATTACTTTGTTGTCTTTGACCTGCTTCAGTCTGTTCTTGCAGAGGAATGAGAACATAGATGGATGAACAATACTGAAGGTGATGAAAGTTCTAAAGGCATTATGTTGGGTTAGTGTCTTGGCTATAGAATATGATATTACAGTTTCATGTTTCGACTTTAATTTTTTTCTCCTACTCCCCTTTCATTTTTGTTTTTAGACCTTTGACCAACCTTTTGAAGAACATGTTGTGAAAATGTTTCATCTTATGGCTAAAACTTCCATGACTTTTTTTTCTTCTGGATTTCATTTTTATATTTCACTTTAATGTTTGTTTTCTCATTATTGTTTTATTAGTGCTTTTTGAATTTTGATGATGTATGTGTAGTGTTTTATGTCATTATCTATTTCCTTCCTTTTCTTTTATCTTGTTCCCTTCCATTTTTCTTTATTTATGTTGCTTTGGAAGGTTACGTGATACTCTTGGTCCATATACATCTCATTTGTCTTGTGATTTTCAAAATCTCCTTTTTATTGTTCTGCAGCACTTTGATTTTGGATGTTTGGATAGTAACACTTGTATGCTAGCTTTGAGTTTCTTTCTAAGTAAATATTTAATTATACTCTTATGGTCTTTTGAAGTTTTGGGTTACCTGACTATTTTGCTGTTGTTCTTCCCACTGGTGCAGCACATTTGAACTTTCAAACCCCTCCCTGATATGTTATGTCCATTTTGAAACCCCACTCACCCAGACCCCCAATGGGAAAACAGAAAATAAAGTTTTTTTTCCCGGATTTTATTCACTTTTTAGATTGATTGTTTTCCCTTGGTTGATGCCATGTGAACTGGCTATATGATTTCTATGATAGTTTCATATTGGGGTTTTTCCCCTTTTTCCTTTTTTCCCTTTCCGTTCCTCTGTATTATTTTTTTAGATTAAGTTATTTTAAGTATTGTAGTAATCTACTACAGACAAGAGGCTCAACTTTTCTGACCCATTTGTAGTCTTGGAAACTCTTAAGTGTTAAAACACTCGCTAGATTTATATGTTTAAAGTCAGCAAAGCTCCTTGAAGCTATTTATCATACCTGTCATACTTTTTTTGACGTATTATGAGGATTGTTTTAATTGTTATTCACCTGATGTCCAATGCCCTTTGAAATTTGAGTTTCAACCCAATGTCCTTTTTCTTCTAGTATTAGCTTACTAGTCTGTTGATTTTTGGTTTCTTTTTCCTTTTTCTTTTCTTTTTCCACTTTCTTTTCCTTTTTTTTGAACATTCATAACTCACTCGTGGGTCCAACGAAGAAATGGGAATGAACACGTAAAAATAATTGAGATTGACATTTGCTTTTATTCATTCATTTTAACATGATATTTCTCCATTTCTTTATGCATGAGAAAACTTATTTTTTAGTTTAAAGATTTAATATTTGAAGAATAAACTTTCCCCAAGGCTCTTATTCGATGATTATTGATCATTAATTTTCTCATTCTAGATTTTTTGTGTCGATTTGTATGTTTTAACTTGTTGAGCGCTAGCATCCAAAGGCCAGGCATTTCAATATTAGCTGAGTGGTAAGGAAAGATCATTCCTTAATTTGTTGTTCCGTCTTTATTATCTTAAAGCAACTTTGCTCATGCCATACAGTTGATCTTGGGTGGAGTTTCATCCTAAACCGCAATTCCACATTATTTCTTTTCTTTGCAAACACTGTTTTCCTTCTTTTGTCTTGTTATTCTTCCTTTACCATTTGCCTTTTTCTATTTCTTGTTGCCATCATAACTACTTCATTTGTGATTTTGACAATTTGGCCAGTTGGAGCATTTTATGTTTCGGTACCTTCTGTTTGCTTTATGCAACTTTTGAGTGCATATATTGGGCGTTGTTAGCCCAGTGCCCAAGGGGGGTATTGGCGACAGCTTTTCAAAATTATTTTTTAGCTTTTATTTTTTAATTAAGTTATTTTTTAGCATTTGAAAATATTGCATTTACTTCCTATTCTCCAAAGTCAAGTTGGAAAAAACTAAGCAGCTCTTTGGTATTTTTAACTTCTATTTCTAGATACTCTTGGCTTTCGTTAATGCTCTCTACAACTTTACATATGCACACACACACACACACATATCTTCATTTCTTCAAGAAGCATAATCTCTCGCGAAACCCCTCAATTTTTTTGGACACTTCAAAGAGTTGAGGAAAAAGATTTGAGGTTTTTTCTTTTCTTTTCTATTTCATTCCCTTTTTCTTTCAATTGAACTCTGTTGTGAACTCTGTTTTGGATGTGTTAATTCCTGGAGACCTACTTTCATCCATTGCTCGTTACTGTAAAGGAGGGAGGATAAGTAAGACCAGAAGATGAACTAAGTTGTCTGTTGATGTGGTATTCAAACTAGGATAAAGTTGAAGTTCACTTGTTAATTTTCTTCTCAATAGGGTAATTAATTAACCATGAATGAGTTTTCCAGTGCTTCAGTTTTCTCATTCTTGTGGCGGTACTCTGTGATTACAGATATTTTGCTATCACATGTTGTTTAACTTGTTGAGAACATAGTTATGAAATTTTATAATCTCATCACAACTTAAAACAGAAAAAGAACATTGATCCTAAATACCCTCCTCTGCAGTACATAGGTTTATTAATGTTAGCAAATTGGGACCATAGGTTCACATTTTATTTATCCCGATTCACTTCTTCCTCTTCTTTGGAGGCTGGAGGGCTTCTTCCTCCTCATCCTCGTCCTCCTCCTCCTCATCTTCTTCCTCCTCCTCCTCATCGCCTTCTTCTCCAACCTCATCTTCATCTTCATCGTCGTCATCGTCGTCATCCTCGTTTGAGTCCTCTCCATTCTCTTGCTCATCATCTTCATCTTCACCGTTCTCTTCCCCCTCTCCACCAGCACCATTTTCAGGACCACTCTTGTTGCCCTCGACCGGTTTTCCATTCTCATCTCCGCCATCGTCTTCCTCCTCCTCGTCTTCATCGCCATCATCATCGTCATCATTCCCAGCATCTACTGGCTCGGATGGGCAATAGGAGTGCTGGTCTCCTTTTAACTTAGATTGGTTTTCCATTAGCTTCATGTATTCCTAAAATTCATGACACAGAGCGAGTATGATTTGATGATTTTAAATTATTATTTACAATAATATACTCTTCCAGTTAAAGATTTAAATAACTTCGAGTATAAATGAAGAAAATAAATAAACAAATCTTCCGTATAATATTACGTTGTAGGTTGCATTTGAATTTTTGAAAATGCTTTTCCATCGAAAAAATTTAACTAGCTTGGGATATAGAGACAGTTTAAAGCGATATGTAATTTTAAATTATTTAAATAAATACATCCAACTTATTATTCCCAAATCCGTCACTCTTAATTGCAATCTAAGACTATTTACAAACCATAACAACAATTTTTCTTTTTTATTTTTATTGTGAAATTAAAAAAAAAAAAAAGAAGAGCATGAAATTATATTATTCAAGTGAAGTAAATATATTTTTTCTGTAGTACTTTAGCACTTAAAAATCAAAGGTCGAGTAAATTTTCTTAGAAAACGAAAAATAAAACAGAAAAGCTGTATATTCTTTTTTAGTTTTTTGGGTTATCAATTCATTATTTGTCTTGGTAATAAACAAAAATACGAAAAGAAAAAGGACAAGAGAAGTTATTGAATTACCCGAGTGAGAACATCGAGCTGGGCTTTGACCAGCGCTGAGACTAGCAACGCTGTTAAAGACGCTTCGCCACCGGCGCACGTTAGCAGGCTTCGGTTGAGGGTAGTTAAGTTAACTGAACCGCCGTTGACCTCCATATTAGTAGCTGCAAAAACACTGCTCAGCATCAGATCTGAAGGTGATTATCCCACAATTAACTTAAAAAATCACAGATTTATAAAATTAACTAAAAATTATAACAGATCCGTGAATACAAAATCGAACAGAAAATAGAAGTTATTCGCTAATTCCTTTCTCAAGAAACAAAAAGCCACAAACTCAAGAAATAAATAAATATCGTCTGAACACAGGCAAAAAATTTACAGAAAAGCACAAAAGAATACTGCCAAATACAGATCGAAGCTGATTATATCAGAAATTTTGTAGTGAAAGTAAATATTTATTGAAAAATAGAAAGAAATTGAGTAGATCGAGGCGAAATATCTCGATAAACAACCGAGCCGAACTTCATGAAGAAATTGAGAGAAAACTTACCAGAAACGCAGATCTGAGCCCGAATCGAGGGCGATCTGAGGATTTCCGGAGCTAAAAGCCGGAGAAGCTGAGATCGGAGGCAACTTTCAATCTGGACCGTCGGATCAAGCAGAGGAAACTATAGAGATAGCAGAATGTAAATATAATAATTGCAGAAATGGAAAGCTGGAGAGTTGTGGTGTTTCTGAGGGAGCTGACCGTAATCTCCCCAGAGAGGGTTCGGGCAGTTCGGGCAGCGTTCTGATCAAGCAAAATGGGGGAAAAATATCATGGGGTAAGTGCTGACCGGTGATTCGATGAGGATTAGGTTTGGCCGAGTGTGTGTCATTAAAGTTAATTTAATGTAATTATATAATTAATATGGTAATTATGAAATTTGCCCTTTTTCTATTGCTTCTATTTCTTTGACCCTGATCCAGAGATAAAATTTGTTTAAAACTACTTATTAGTGACCAATTTGAGATTAATTTGCCACATTAGTTAAGATTCAAATTTTTTTTTAGAAACAATAACAACATTCGAAGAGTATATCATTAACAGCTTACCATATAGTTGAAAAATAGCCCCACACACTAACGAGAATCGAATCGATAATATTTAGATTATAAGATCTTCATCTTGTCATTTGGGCAAAGTTCTCTAAATTCAAAATTAATGTAATATGCTTTCATTACAATGATAATATTTTAAATAATTGCATTTAATTTGTGTTCTTAATATTGCAAGTTGTAGTGTTTCTTAATTTAATTGATTAACTATAGAATATTTTATTTAGATTCTGCATGGTTGCATATAATTTAAAAATCATGAATTTTGACTTTTTTAATTAAAAAAGTGATATTAGTTAACCAGAAATAGTGAAACATTAAAAGATATGAGTGTGTTGTAGTCTTTCATTTGAGTATTTCACCACAAATTTGACATATCTTATAATTTTGTAATTTAATTATGAAGGATAAAATTTCTGTGGAAGTTGCAATTTCAAGAAAATTATAAAGTTCATCAACATTCCTCTTTAAATTATTTATGTAATAAAAATTAACGTATACTTTATAACAATTTCACAATTTTCTCAGAAATGTAGAGTTTCAGTTTGTCGTTTGAAAGCATTGACATTTTGGGATGGCCAGATTTTGTCTGGCTCGTTTGGGCCGTAAGGTGTTTGGATCGTAGTTGGGCCCAAGGTAACTAAAAAGGGCCCAAGGCATAAGCATTAAAGTGTGGTCTTGTTGATTGACATGAGTAGAAAAGGTGGTAAATGAACTATTGTTGAGCACAAAATTAGGAGTATTTTATTAATGATAAATTAAAAGAACGAAACAGTAATGTTAACCTTCAACCTCCTCCTGCTACGTCAGATTCAAACTCTTGTATTCAATTGTGAATACATTAGACACCTAAAACAATCAGCACAAACATTAGCTCCATCAATATATCACTACAAAAAACCTGGGTATAGTTTCCAGAAATCAGCATCAGTTTTTCACTTAGGTAAAAAACGATGCAACTGACAAATGTGTGAATAAATATATAGAGAAAATTTCAACCTGAGATGCAAATCACTTGAAAATAACCTAGAAAGTGAATTGAAACGAGAAATATTGTAGTTGGACTAATTCATGATATGATTTGGAAATTGTGATGTTTCTTTTCAAACATGATTTTGAATTGGCTCTATATTTTGGTGGGCTTTGAAATTCTTTACTCATTATTGATAGAAGGCGATCAAAAGATTGAGCTAGGATGAGAAATATTAAAGTATTTATTAGTAACAAATAAAGAGAGTATTTGAAAGTGCAATAATGTGTCTAAATTACAAAACTATGTCTCACATAAATATGAAATAGGTCAAAAGTCACATAACTTTAGGGCATGTACCCTCTTCACCTTGCATAGTTGCATCCAAAATCATGGGAAGAATTCAAAAATTCTCTAAAAGAATTTTAATCTAACTAATGAATCTTCTCAAATTGTGAGGACATATTAGCCACTCTTAGTGGGAAAACCACTTTACAATTAAGTCCACTTTGAAAAAATAAATACACACACACCATGAAAACATGAAAAGGATAATCACTTGGCAATGAACCAACCATTGGTTTATTTTATGCTATTTTCATTACATGACAAGCCCATGATCACCATGGCCTAAATTAAAATATTCTTGAGGGATTAATCAAACTTATCTTCTTATTACAAAGTGGATAATCCATTGTATTATACAATGCTAGTTTTGCTTAATCTTGGCACTTTTTGATTGAATATGTACAAAACTTATTTGTGAACTAATTTGTGATTTATGTTTAGGCATTTTGTATGCATGCATGCATACGTGAGTTCTTACGTGTAAATTAATAACTTTATGTGTGTTATCTGATTATTATTAAGTAAAGAAGTGAAAATAAAGAAGGATTAAGGTGGTGGGGTGGGAGATTATGCAAGCAAAGTATAAAGGAATAATTATGCGTTTTAATTAGAGAAATTTCATAAAAATTATCTGTAAACAAATAACAAATTCATGGGTGTTTCACCCTAGAATTAAAGAATGGATTATAGGTTCATGAGGTAAGCCGACAGATAAATAACAATAGAAGAAAGAAAAAGCCCAATTTTAATGACACTAGGATAGAATTAGTCCCCTTGTTAACTAACTAGGAAATAGAACAAATTTGGCCTAATTGATCATACTTACATTAACATTCACTGCATATTTAATGCGTGTGCATTTAATAATTTAAGTACAATTAAAATATATATATAGATATATATATACATGTATGATTGTAAGACTATCACGTGGTACTAGCTGCATTCTATATAGATTTAAATTACAAGAATAAGTGCACTTCAAATAGATCATATGAAATGAAACATATAAAAAAAGTCAAGTACTTATTTAAATAATATAATATGATGTATAGTTGTGTATAGTAGTACACACCACATGTAATAATTTTAGAAACACAAGTGCCTTCATTGATTGCTTTCCACATAGCAAAACACACACCTCATACCAAAAATGTAGGGTTCAATTAATATTCTCCTTAGAAAGATTTGGACATCACTATTTCTTGAAAGAAAATAATGTTCAATAACAGTAGCCCACACTATAACCTAACACTACCTAAGAAATATTCCAAATGGGGTAAAGATGCAATATGCTTAATCAAAGTATCCAAAAAAGCAAGAAAGAATGTTAAGTTAGCCCTTTATAGAAGTTTCTATTCCTTGGTATCTCTTCTTTTCACCTTTGTTGAAATGGTG
>JACFYI010002069.1:1445661-1458814 GCA_014898755.1 Handroanthus guayacan
AAACCCGCCCTGCAGTGGGACAGGATAGATGCGAGTTTTATGTTAGTGCGAGGCAGGGCATGGGTGGGTTCATAGCAAACCCGCCCCGATATATATGTATTATAAAATATTATATATATATATGTATATTAATGTATTATAGTTTACGTATTATATATAATATAAAAAAAAAGTGTTGTAGTTCTTTGTTTGTCATTTGTGATGTTGGATTTATAATTTTATTTCTAGTACTTTGTTTTTAAATGTATTGTTTGTATTGTGTGAATATATAGATAATTTGTCATGATATTTTTCTTTTTCTTATGTTTTTTTGTTGGTTAAACTTATAAATATTGTATTATTGAGTGATTTTAAATTTGATTGAATTTCATTTATATTTTATTTTAAAAGAATGTATTTTTTTAAAAATAATTTTACATGATTTTATAATAATATTTTATTAATTATTAATTTTTTAAAAAAGATACGGGGCAGGGCAAGTGTGGGTTAGGCTTTTTTTAGGGCCGGGCAGGTCTTGAAGCTTTATTTTCCATGCGAGGCAAGTGCGAGTAGGGGGAAAACCAGCCCCGCCCCATTGCCACCCATAACTACAAGTGAAAGAACGATAAAAGTTGATAGCGTGTATTTAAATTCTTTAAACAATCATTTGATAGATAAATATTATTAGGCGATAGACAAACACTCATATGCAATCAGTAGGACTGTAACCTATACCTCCCATCTAAAAAAGAAAAGACGATGCCACTTTATTCAAGATACGACAGCAATGCTCATTAAAATTTGAACAATTATTATTGCACGGCTTATTGTAAGTTCAGCTGGAGAAGAATTACCATTATGTTCTTTAAAAATCTTGAAACATTACAAGTAAACTACTTGAATAAGGGATATAATTGTAATTATGTATTAATTTGAATTAATGGAGGATGTAATAATTATTGTCCAAAACTCATAAAATGTTTTGATGATTATGTTAGATCTCGAAAATATAGAGATAATTGTCCCAAATTAGATTTGTTCTTCTTTTAATGGAGAATTAAATATTTTTTTTAACGACAGGATTACTACATTTAATAAATGTATCATCTTATATTAACAACTATCACATAACATATACAATATTTGAATAAAAAATAATTAAAAAAAAAAATCTTCTTAAAGGCTCATTGGGGTCATGTGAATTAAATACTTGTGACATACTACTTATTATAGTCTATAGATAAGATAAAAACTTATGTAAAACTATTTAAAGTGTAACTCTTTTATATGAGAAGAAGATATTTGATTGGAATAGAGTTAGTTTTAATGAGATACTAATTCTTTATAACTTATGATAAGAATTATTGTTTATTCATAAGTACACAGCTACTCTTAATACGAATCTTTTTTGTTTTAGGATGATTAATAATAATAATAATAATGCAACAATGCATTTTTGTTTAATTGAACGCAATATGCGTGGATAATTTTTTTTTTTTTTTAATTAAATGCAATATGCTTGGACAATTTTGTCCGCACATTTTTTTTAGTAACATTCTTATCCAAATGCTGATTAAAATTCGGGAAGGGGGTGAATTAAGTCATTTCCTCCAAATTGATCGAGATGACTTGGTACTACGCAGCAACTTTGTCCATATTGATGGCAAATCAATTTAGATGGAGGTCATGAAGTACGTTGATTGAGAAATTAATATCATTATTAATAAAACAATATGTTTTGGTTAATATTTTATAAACAATTTAAAAATTTACTAAATGTCCGAAATAAGAAAAATTAAAATCATTTACCAACTTGTGAAGTTTCGAATATCCATATTTAAGTTTGGATTTATAATTGATAATAAAAAGTGCAAAATCAAATTCGAAAGGAAATGTGTTCCTACAAGTTGTAGTTGAAACAAGTAGCGCTAGCTCGATGACAACTTAGCCATAGTCATGGTATTGAATATAGGCTTTCTCAAATACGAACTACAGTAAAAGTGCTAGTTCAAAGTAACGACTTAGCCATAACAGTAAAGCCGTTTTAAGAAAAAAGAGTATTGGGAAAACATAGACGGGCTACCATTGCGCCATGGATCCATTCCCTCTCGGTCCAAGGATTTGTAGCTATCTATTCAAATTCTTCAAAGCAGAAAATAATGAAAATTCGTAACATATTATTGCAATTTTATATGAAAATTGAAACTTTTAACGTGTAACAAATCTACACATTTTTGGAAAATAATAATTTTATAGAGAAAGATAGGGATTTATTAAAAATGTGTCATCAACTAGTATTTAACTAGAATCATGAATTTATGTGTTCATAATTCGCTTTACTAGTTAATTCACTGTATTAGTCACTACACACGTTTTATTTCATTGATATCATTAGATACGCATTGAACGATTCAATTTGTTGTATTAACAACTTTTTGTAAAACGAATCAGATTTAGATGTCGAATAGATAAGCATGACATTAATATAACAAAAGTCTCTATCTTTCTATATAGTGAGTGCAAAACGGTCACCAAAGATAATATCTCATTAAGTATAGCATAGAAATAAGCTATTTTTTAACATATAGGCATCCAAATAGACAACCTGTGTTGTTGTAACCAAAAGAGCCACCATCATTGATCTCATCGACAAAGCACTTGTTATTGTCTCTTTATATCGTCAATTATCACACTCAAAAGCGACGCAAATATAGTTATCACACTCAAAAAGTGACACAAATATTAATTGTCACGCTCAAAAGTGATGCAAATATTAGTTATCAAACTGAAAAGTAACATAAATATTAACTTTCACACTCAAGAGTGACACAAATATTTTCTTTCGAGAAAGTAAACGGACATGGCCTCTTCCTAAGAACATATGTCCAAGTAAATAACTCCAACAAAAATGCTATAAATCTTTCTTCACAATCACAGGATATTAAGAAGTAAGGAAAAAAGGGGACCTAAAAATGCAGTTTTCTTGGTTTTGGTTCACACTCATAATCATTGTAGCAAGTTCTTTTCTTCACTGGAGGAAGAACAAGAACAAAAAATTGCCTCCAGGTCCAAAAGGGGTCCCAATTTTGGGACACCTTCATATGCTGGGCAAAAATCCACACCAAGATTTGAAAAGAATAGCAAAAGAACATGGCCCTATAATGTATATGAAATTTGGGCTCGTCCCAAACATCATTGTTTCGTCTCCTAATGCAGCTGAGCTTTTCCTCAAGACATATGATCTTGTTTTCGCTAGCAGACCACCTCATCAGGCTGCTAAGTATCTGTCATGGGATCAAAGGAACTTGTCGTTTGGACAGTACGGTCCATACTGGCGAAACATGCGTAAACTATGCACCTTAGAGTTGCTTAGTAGCTTAAAGATAAGTTCTTTTCAACCTATGAGAAGGGAAGAACTTGGACTTCTTATCGAGTCCCTCAAACGAGCTGCTCAAGAACGTGTTATTGTTGATCTTACTGCTAAGGTGTCGTCTCTAACTGCAGAAATGAGTTGTAGGATGGTGTTTGGTAAGAAGTATGAGGATAAGGACATAGATGAGAGAGGGTTCAAATGCGTGATCCAAGAAGTGATGAAATTAGCAGCAGTTCCTAACCTGGGGGATTACTTTCCTTTCCTTGGAATCTTAGATCCCCAAGGATTGACAAGGAAAATGAAGGCACTTTCTAAAGTTTTTGATGATTTCTTTGAAAAAGTTATTGATGATCATGTTAGAGATGGGAATCATAGGCAGAACAAAGATATTGTTGGTACCATGATGTCCATCATGCAAACTGGACAAAGCGAGTTTCAGTTCGACCGTCGCCATGTGAAGGCCATCATGTTGGTAATGTTAACTAACTTCTACAAATAGTACTCTATCTGCACATAATTCCTAGCAATGTAAAAAAAAACATTCCTTTACTAATGGAAAAGTTCATCGATCTACATGGCTCCGCGATGAATTTTGTTTCGATGATGAATTTTGCAGGATATGCTCGCAGGTTCTATGGACACTGCAGCATCGTCAACCGAGTGGATACTCTCAGAACTCTTTAAGAATCCAAGCACGATGAAAAAGGTACAGAAAGAGTTGCAAGAAGTGGTGGGGCTGGAGAGGATGGTGGAGGAGTCTGATTTGGAACAACTTACTTATCTGGAAATAGTTATCAAGGAAACCTTCAGGCTACATCCTGTGGCTCCACTGATGCTCCCTCACTATGCTACCGAAGATTGCAAAGTTGATGGTTATGATATACCAAAAGAATCACGAATAATCATCAACACATATGCAATTGGACGCGACCCAAGTGCATGGACTGACCCGGAGAAGTTCATCCCAGAGAGGTTTCTCGGGAGTGACATTGATGTTAGGGGGCAGCATTTCCAGCTTCTCCCGTTTGGGTCCGGGAGGAGAGGCTGCCCGGGAATGCAACTGGGGCTGTTACAAGTTCGACTAATCGTGTCACAGTTAGTTCACTGTTTCGATTGGCAGCTCCCAAATGATATGTTGCCGCAGGATTTGGACATGACCGAGGAGTTTGGCCTTGTCACCACTAGGGCTAATCATCTCATGGCTATTCCTACTTTTCGGTTGCAGAAGTAGACAGTGTTTTAAAATTAGAGAAGTTGAAAAGTCACCAATAAAATTCAGAGTAAAGAGTTTATGCAACTGCAAGTGAAAGAACGATAAAAGCTGATAGGAGTATTTGCAAAAATAAGTGATTTTCAATCCCATCGTTTAGTATGCAAAATAAATAAGTGTTCAACATGATTTGATTAACCGAAATCACAAAAGCAAAATCAGAAGAAAACAAAATCTTGATGAAGAATGAAATAGTCAAGTTTAATCTTCCATGCAAAAAAAGATGGAGGTCAACAACTGTTCTTTTAATCAGAACTGGAAAAATGGAGCTCATAATCTAACCTTTTGAAGATCCCGAAAGATGGCTGTAATAAGCTGCCAGCATTTCTTCTGCATCATCTGCAAACCTCAATATATACCTCTGCACAAACTTCTCTTCTGGCAAGACTAACATTACCAGAAAACTTGGCCCCTTCTTTAGAAGCTTCCTCGACTTTATCATCTCAAGAATTTTGTATCGCGGAATCATTCTCTTCTCCATGCTAAACTTCAAAAAACACGGTGAGCGTAAAATCACCGATTTATCAAGCATAAGCGTGTTCAAGAAGAACCCAATGCCACGTCTTAATTTTGCCTCTGATGTCTTAAAGAGATACGGTGACTTTGCAAACATTTCATCGCATTCACCCTTAGAGAAACCAAAACTCTGCAGCAATTCATACTTCCTATTGATAGTCTCAGCACTATTCGAAAAATGAACCGAAATACCATAAACTAACATTCTGGAACCTATGGAACAACCCATTTGGGTAGCTCGTGAAACAAGAATTTTGAGTTCTGCTTCAGGCAAAGAGAAGAGCCTAGGCTCACTTCTCAACAGCATGATCAATTGAGAACCGACAACCCCACAGCTTCTTAGGTACTTGATGCTGGAAGACAATCTTGAATCCTTGCCAAGAACCCAAGAGTACCTTGAAAGGATACGAAACACGAGATCATTAACGCCAGCTTTACTGTTTTCCCTTCCGTCAAGTTGAACAACTTTCTTGATAACTCCAATGCTAGGCTTTAGCTTTTTATCCAAACTGCCAGTTAAAAGAGCTGGATTCTTGGAAATGAGCTCTCCCAGCTGAGGTCCAGCTATACCCAATTCTTGGAAGAATTTGACCTTTGGTTTGAGAGTCCTTTCAACTGTCAGAAAATAGAACTGCAGGTTGACGTAGGGCCGAGAATTGGACCTGTGCATCAGAAAAACCAAGAGATTTGAAGAAACTGATGACGGCTTTAGGCTTTGCAAGAGAATTGATGTATGGGTACCGGCTGGAGATGGTAATGGCTTTGGTTTTTGGAAGTTTTAAAGTGTCAGTTAGGTAGTCAACCAAAACAATGTTTTCAGAACTTAGGTGTGGAGTTGAGGTGTAGGCCCTGTTATGAGACACTGAGAACAAAGAACACACAAAAACGAAAAGACGTTCACGAGGGTCACAGTGACAAACGAAAAGAGAGTGAAAATGGGGAGCTAACTTAAACTTCCGCATCACATTTCACAATTTCAGATAATTGGATGATCTAAGATTTTAGAAGGACAAGAAACGAGAGGTTAATCGCCTATCCTGCATCACACGGAAAAAATAGAGAAAATCAGATCTGAAAGACGGCCAAATCAAGTGATTTCACAGATGGTCATTAGAAGCAGAAAAAGAGATGCGATGAATATGAAAATATTTGAAACTCCTAACGCTAGATATTCAAAGAAAAACTATGATCGAAAAGTTCCCTGATCAATATCCACGATAAACAATCAGCCCAGCTGCTACCACGAGCACACAAGGCTGTGGCAATCCACAAACAAACACAAAAGTGATAATGCAACAGCCAACTCGACACACCTCAACTTAAACCGAGAGAGTGACAGAATGAGCTTATAAAGCTCTTCGAAATATCTTCCAATACTGCAACAACTTATTTTCAAAATAAAATCTGACGTCTTCCAAGCTTCAACAATATTTTATAAAATGTTATAAATATTAAATAAGCTTCGCCCAAAAACATTTAAGCCACGCGTTTTCCGGTGCCAGAACACCACTGCCATTTCAGCACTCCCACAGCTAAAAAAAGCTGAAACACACACAAAAACACACATTGATTTACAACACTAATTCTCATCGACAAAACAGTCCCTTAATTTCCCAAGGCAACAAGATATCAGCTTAAATCTCCTAAATCTACACCAACAATAATCTTTCATCATTTTAATTCACGAAAATTGTTTCTAGAACTAATTAAACAATAGGAAATGGTATTCTAACCTTGAAGATAGCAGAATGAAAAGCCCAAGAAACCACCTTTCTTCTACCTTCACTCTCCGTCAATTATCCCAAGTCCTCATTCTCATTAAATTCAGAGAACCCACGACATAATCTGTCCAACAAGCAAACGTTCGAAGATAGCACTGCAAATTTGCGTTGGTTTTGCCAGACTGCGGCTGTTCATTTTTCTTCCCTTTTCTATGCTTTTGTTAAAAAGTATTACTGAACGCTTGTCCATTTTGAAACATAACATAAAAACAAATAGTTTATAGGAAATAATTTAAAATTCTTAAAATTTAAGTGATATATTAGTATCATAAATAGAGAAATATATTCGAAACGCTTAGTAATATTTGAAATACTGGGAGGAAAAGAATTTTGAAAAAAAAAAAAGATTGAGGTTTGTGATAATTATTTGATTATGTCCACGGATAACATTTCAACATCCTTAAAGGTTTAACGTAATTATCAAAATACTTTGTGAAATTTAAATAATTATTATTATACCACTTATTTTTAATTCAGCCAACAAAAAATTTAATATTTAACACAGCTCATCCAACATTATAATTACATTATATCACTTAAAATCTAATATAATTATGTAGTACATGTTCGGTTTAGTTTTTCGGCAATTGCACTAATAATAAAAAAAAATGTATTATTCAAATCTTGGGAGACGTTTTTATAATCATAGGTATTTGGTTGTTCGTCAATTGTTATGGCAAAAATGAGCTGAAAGAACTATATTGTACCAAAAAATAACAACAATTTACAACTTATGGAAACTCTTCAAATAAACATTTCTGTCAAATAAACAATGGACTAAGCATCCCTTTACACAAAAATTGAAGGGGAAGAAGAGCTAACCATACCTGAAGATTAGCCCAAATTAGAAACCAATTACAGAAATTTCCCAAAAAAATAAAATAAAAAAAGAAAGAAAAGAAAAAGAAAAAAATAATAACAAAAAACCAAGTCCCGCAAAAGAATCAATATACAAAATTTCACAAAGTTATAGAACATATATCTCCAAACACTTCTCTGATGTTAGGCCTTTCATTTACAGGAAGAATGCACCTTAGTGATACAGCGAGCGTGTCATCCATGGCCTTTGAGTGTTCTTCTCCACTAGCTATATCTCTGTCGAAGCAATCCATTCCTCTTCCTTCTCGATCACAGAGACGAACCCAATCTGTGAGATCAACTGCACCAGATTGACCCGAGATAATGTCACCTGCACTTCTACGAGTCAACAGTTCCATCAAGATAACACCAAATGCATAAACATCAGCTTTGAATGATGGGACGGGTTTGGCTGCCCGGGCAAGTTCTGGGGCCCGGTAGCCGAGAGCGCCTAAGTTTAATATCTGTTCAGAAATGCCTGAAGGAGTCATTAGTCGGTGGAGACCATAATCAGTGAGTCGAACGGTGTGCTCAGAGCCCAGCAGTAGGATGTTTGTTGGCTTTAGGTTTCCGTGAGGTAGGCCTCTGTCGTGAAGGAACATAAGACCAGCAGCGATGTCGATAGCAACTTTTAGCCTTTGACGGAATGATAACGGAGCATACCTCCGTGGTGTCGTCTCTGCATAAAATGTATGCTCATAAATACATTGCCATAGTTGGAACAGTTAATAATAACACGGTAATTCTTGTAATTTCCAAAACATGTTACTAGCAAATGTGCGTGTAGATTGATAAATCCAATCGCTGGGAAAAATGCAGCCCAAGAACCAGCTAGTTAAGACTATTATAGAACATGCGCCAGAGTGACAACTTGAAAACTAAGTTAATGCAAAACTGAGAGATACCGTATAAGCAATGTTCACTGGCCCTTACCGTAAAGATGCAAGGCCAAGCTATCTCCCACGAGATAGTCGGATAAAATAAGCCTCTCTTGTTCTCTTGGCCCCCAATAATAAGCTCGAATAGGAACAACACTCTGATGCCTTATTGATCCAAGCTTTTTTACCTCCTTTGCAAATTCTTTCTTTTGTTTGACCAAGCCCACCCTCAGCCACTTTACAGTCAGCATATGCCCATTATACAGGGTAGCTTTGTACAAAGTGCCATGGCTACTTCTACCAAGAACTTCTGCAGGGGCTCGAGACAACTCCTCAGCCGTAAATACTAAAGAGGTATCGAGGAAAAATAGCTCTCCTACCAATCTATCTGGTGAATATACTTCCAGTGTGACAGGTTCTAATGTGTCAACAAATCGGGGTGAGGAGACTATTGGAGACCCTGGAGAGGATTTCCTTCCAGATGTTGTTGCACAGTAATCTTGCTGACCCGCGCCTTCAGATAATGCACTCCCAAAAATTTCAGTACCAGAATCAATTTGCCCAGACAAAGATCTTGAGTTTGATGTCAACAAATGATCATTAGAAAAGCTTGATGATGTTGGAGGAGGCTCCATACTGCTAGGGAATCCAAAAAGTGAAGGACGACCAAATCGTCCAGCTTTGATATCTTTACCATCTGCCTGGCCACAAAGTCCTCCGTGGACATGGAAATCATGAAATCGAGCCCGATGATAAGCTAATATAACAAAGGCAATCATCACAGCAGCTCCAACGGATGCCACAATAATGGCTACTCTGACATTAGATCTATAGTTATGATGGCCTACTCCATCTAGAGGAACATGATCACCAGATCCAAAACCATGATGGCCTTCAAGGTTGTTTCCAGAAAATGAAGAATCAGGAAAGCCATTTAAATTTTCGGGAACTTTTCCCGATAAATTATTGCAAGCCACATCAAAAAACTTCAGACTTGATGGTAGTTTTTCAGGAATATGTCCACTGAAGTAGTTGTGTGATAAATTAAGGTACTCGAGGCCACTGAGTCTGCTCAATTCATTTGGCACTGTCCCAGATAAGTTATTATAAGCAAGATTCAACAACTTAAGCCTCCCCAAGTTACCTGTATCAGAAGATAATCCACCCGTCAAAGCATTACTTGAAAGATCTAGAGACTCCATCGGTGGACCTGATGATAGAACCACTAGCTCACTAGCATGTGAGCCTTCAAGGGGAATTGGTCCAGTCAAAAGATTGCCAGACAAATTCAGATTTGTTAAGGTCACTGAAGCAAAGAAGCTATGTGGGATCAGACCATCAAGTCTGTTAGAGCTAAGATCAACTGTATTGAGCTTCGGGAAGGAGCCCATTGCTGAAGGCAAGTTTCCTTCCAGGGAATTGTTACTAACACTAAGGAAAGCCAATCTTTGAAACTGTGTCAAATTGGGAATGCTTCCAGTCAAGCTGTTGGAGCTCAGATCAAGAATTTCCAAATCAGCAGTCCAATTTGTCAGAACAGAGATGTCATCTGATAGGAGATTTTTACTAAGATCAACAACCCGACAATTTCTTATCGATGGTGGCAACGAGCCTGAGATTAAATTTGATGAAAGATTCAGAGTACCCAAAGTTGTTGAGTTGATTTCCAGAATGGGACCTGATAAATGGAATACTTTAGAGTTCATTCAGATTAAAGGTTGACACAATTTCACAGAAATTCAGAAATATTCATAGATGGTCAAAACAAATAAAGACAACTGCAATGAGAAACATTTGAGTTTTCGGTTACAGATATTTGCAATTTTTTTTCTTTTTTTTTTTTTCACTTGAAATATGAAATGGTAGCATAATATAGCTGTTCTAGTAACATATCAATCAGTTTCTACTTTCTTTAATTTAACCCAAAAAAAAAAATGATATTTCTTGATAACTTTTCAGGCGATGCGGACGCCATAGGTATATCAATGTAAGATATCATCAGTCATGTATCTAAACTAAAACGGTATTTATCATTAACAACAACATAGCAATATTAGGGAAATCACCTGAGAATTCATTGTCACTGAGATCCAACTCCACCAATGGAACTTCTCCCTGCAAGAATCCTTCAGGCACTGACCCAGAAAGCCGATTACTTCCTAGCTTCAGAACCCGTAGATTTGGCAACTGCCCAAAATCCAGAAGCTTGCCAACAATCCCATTATCGCCCAAATCCAAAACCCTCAAGTTCCTAAACAACTTCATCACATCATTCACCCAGAAAGCCCCTCTCAAATCATTCCCACTCATATTCACATACTGCACTGTATTAGCCAAACTAGAAACATTCTCCACACTCAATTCAATCGACCCAGAAAACATGTTTCCACTCAAATCCAAGTATTCCACATTCCTCAGCTCAGGAATCAGTTGGCCCACATCCCCCTGCAGCTGATTCGAATGCAAATCCAAGACTCTCAACTGCTGCAAATTCCCAATTCCTGCCGGAAATGCCCCAGAGAAATTATTATTCGACAAATTGATGTAATGCAGTGCCCATAAGTCAGTCAATCGAGCTGGAATTGGCCCGTAGAACTGATTTCCAGAGAGATCAATAACTTGGAGAGACGAAATTAAACCAAGCGTCGGCACAAGCCGGCCGGAGAGTGAATTTCCGGCGAGGGTTAGGTTCTGCAGAAACTTCAACTGAATGAGAGTGCTGAATTTCAAGTCGCCCACTAGGCCCAGTCGATCAAGAGCAATGGCGATGACGGAGGAGGTGGAGGAGTCACAAGCCACGCCGTGGAAGGTGTGGGGACAGGCGGAGGCGTTGTACGGGTAAAACCATGTGGAGAAGATTCGGTTGGTGGGGTCGGATTTGATTCCCTTCTTAAACTCGAGGAGTGATCGGATTTCCTCATCGGAGGCGGCGCCATGTTGGTGGTAGATGAGGAGGAGTGAGAAAGCAAGGCAGAGAGAGAGAGTAAGAGTCATTGGTGGAGCTGAACGGGGTCTAGGGATGAGGCATTGGGGGTGGGAAGGTGGGAAAAGAGGGGAAAGAGGTGGGAAATAGGGTTTTATACAGCGTGGGGATTGGAAGAAGATGAGTTGGTGTGTGCTGTACTGTATGAGGTTTTTTTTCTTCTGTGCTGTGCTCTGTGTGTGTGTGTGTGTGTGAGAGAGAGAGAGAGAGATGTTTCAGTTTTGTATGTGAAAATGAGTTGTAAGAGAGGTGAGTGGAAAAGGATGGAGAATTTAGTAACTTTGCAAGTGATGGGGGGCCCCTCTTTGTAAGTGTGTGTATAGATAAATGATGTTTAAATCCGTCGTTGACATGAAATTTAAGTGTATAGTGACATTGTTTGATTCAGGCATTGTTATGAGAAAATACCAATTCGGATAAATGGGGATATTGTGCCCTCGATTCTTAGAATTTTGATTTAGGGAAAAAAAAAGAATGAATTCTATGATATCTCGTTTCATATTGAAAGAGTTGAGTTGTAAAAGAAAAGGTCATATAATTTTAAATCTTGCATCACGTTAAAAGATTAGAATGCTAATGTATCTTCTATCAATTCCCCAAGCCTTTGACTATAACCAATCTTTCTCAAATAAGAATTACGATTTTTAAAACAATTTGTAAATTATTTCCTCATCTCTCTATTCCAACTTGTCATAACAAAATTTCTCATCATGAACACCCGTATCAATGTGATAATACATTGATGACATATAAGTTGTTTTAGTATTATGATTCAAACGTTTTTACCCTAGTGGTATGCATGTAAAGAAGTAAGTATAACAAAGAAAATATCAAAAGTATTTAGATACTAATGTGGTTCGAACTTCATTCTCGGGATTAGATAGTAAATAAGTGAATAATTAGACTTTGAAGTTTGGAATATAAAAGTTGCTACTTGTTCTCTTTATAAGGTATTCATAATATTAGAGTTCATAGGTGGGTGGATGGGTTTGAGGGTTCGTTCTAACTAAGCTAGAAGACTTGTTACAGTTATTTACTTGGTCCAGTATATATTTTTGAATCGTAGTTGCATTGAATTTACTTGTATGCTTCACAGACTAACATAACTAACAGTAAAATCCATTACATAGTACGTGCGTATAAAATATTCAACATATATTTCGTATATTAAAGTATAAGGGGAATAGAAAACTTAATTTATGTATACATAGCAATGAGAATATCACTAATATATCTAATATTAACATATACACAGTTTAATATAAAGCAACAAATTAGTTATTTACGACTGTTTTACTATATTGTAGTTAGTTATTATAGTGAGTTAATATTAAAAAATATTTTAGACATAACACATAAAAGTGTACCACCAAATAGCTATTTAATAGTGTCATACTTTATATATAATATTATTATTATTAAAAAAAGTGGCACAACACGGTTTTTTTTCTTTTTCAACGCGGTTTAATAGATTAAAATCTTAAAAAAAGATTGAGAAACTATAAAAATATCATT